>JBBPQZ010000041.1:0-33384 GCA_038092795.1 Boletus rubissimus
AATCCACTTTGTTTACCACAATAGTCATTGCCTTGGCCTTCTTGGTTATTGTAGACTGTGTTGTTTGGAAAGGACCCCCATACCCTCTTCATTGAGCCAGGAGTCGTGTACTCTGCGAGCATCGTCCAAGCCTTGTGGAAGTGATCAGATGCTTCGGCGGTAGTTCATAACACTTGGATTAGACTGCATACACAACGCTTGGGTCCCAGAGCTAAGGGAACAAGAGGCATTACCACTTGACGGTAACGAGACCAGCACTCGCCCCATGCTGTTTGTATACGGTCATCCGCCGTCATAAATACAGATAACGTTGCTGTCGGGCATAGAGTACTAGCCCCCGTTGTCAGTTGAGTGCCTAACTGTCCATGGTGGTACTACGCCGGTGTACCCAGGTTTGCGTGATCACCTGTGACGTCATGTCTAACGCGGATAGTATTTCTGTACGCCGTAGCCAGGCGGATCCGGTCTCCCCCACGTCTCTTCTTTTTACATATCTTTTGTTCTGGATTTTAGTTTAGGTCGCTGCAGCCACCTTCATTACTGTATTCGGAGAAGATGATATTACCTCCAATTCAAGAAGTATTTCCTTAGACAGCAAGTTTGTAGACTGCCCAGAGTGTGGTTGGAAAAGTCTGCACAGTAAGTAGTTGAAAAAAGACATTTTCAAGATTTCTTCCCAATCCTGTACCCACAAGGTCTATTGGCCTTCTCACAACAAGCAAAGAACCGAACGCCACTCTTTCTCCTTCAAGTGATACGGTGACGAACACTTCCGATCCTATCTCCGCCCTACCACCTATCTTCATCCCGTAATCAAGTATGTCGAACTCGGTGGACTTAGACGATCTTGTCGCAAGGCTGTCCGCCCTAAACATAAACCAAGAAAAGAACAATGTGACTAAGAAGATCACTGACCCCGACAAATGGAATGGTGATCGATCCACCTTCCATCTCTGGTGGGTCAAGTTACGTTTTTGGGTAGATGCCCAGACATGGAAATTGGACAAGCTGTGATGCATCACTGTCCTTTCACGGTTCGAAAAGAAGGCGGATGGTTTTGCCCAACTTACATTGGAGAAGTATCTTGACGATGAGGAAACAGAGGTCAAGAATGGCCAAGATGTCATTATTGGCACAAAAGGGGATTCAGCTTGGCCAAGTTGGTCCAAGCTCCAAAAGGAGATAAAAGACTATTTCCAGATCAACGTACTCACCCATGAGTCTCTCCGGAAGTTAGAAGGTCTCCAGCAAAATGGTCACCCCATCGACCTCTTCCTTCAGCATTTCGAGGTGCTTCAGAATGAGGCGAATATTGAGGACTATCACACAATAACGCTCCTCAAAAAGGCAGTTGACTACCACATCTATGAACGGGTCCGAATGAATCACCTGGAATTAGAGTTCGGCATCGATGAGCTCAAGGAAAACTACAGAGCCGTCGGAAGGGTATATGAACAAATGGTGATAGAGCGTGGTCCCCCCTCCAATTCCCGTTTTGTCCCACAGTCTCAGGGCCATTATCAATATCCGCCTCCGTCTCAGCCTCCCCCCCCTCAACATCTGCAATTTACGGCGGTAGGAACTCAGCCGGGCCATGGTGCCCCTATGGAGATAAGCGTGCAGCAAGCTGCACCAACAAGACCTGACACAAGAACTTGTTTCTTGTGTAATCTCCCAGGACATATCAAACCTGATTGCCCGAAAAATCCTTATCATTGTCTGCCTCGTCCTTTCCAACAGCGCCAACAGGTTGTCTGGGACTATGACCAGGGAGCTTACATCCCGGTCCCTGAATATTCTCAGGCGCATGTAGCACAACAATCTGTCTCTCGTCCCCTCCCTATTCCCCTGGTTACGGCACCGGTAGTAGCAATGGCCACCCAATATTTTGTCTCGGAAGAAGCAGAAGCCTATTACCGAGATAAGTTTGAAGTCGAAGCCAAGCAGTGCGTGGCTGAGGCTTTAAAAGGACACAGCACGTAGGAGTAGAGGGTTCCTCTGTGCACGGACCTAATTTTGTTTCTTCTTCTTCTTCTTTTACGTCTTGTTCTGATTCCGACTTTCCTATTTCCGATTTGTCATCTGTACTTCATAGTTTGTCTGTTCATTTCATGAAAGCGTCTCAATTAAGTGTGGCACCGGAATTAAATAATAGTGTGCTTAATTCTCTCCAAAAACAACAAAAAATTAGTTCTATTTATAAACCCCTCTCGTGTGTCATGACTTCCCAGCAACGTGCAACAACATTGTCATTCGGCGGAGAGTTCTCGCTTGAGACTGTCATACGTTGCCAGTGGGATGGTCAATGGGAATGTCACCGGTTCGGAACTCTCCTGGACTCTGATGCTATCCATACATTTATTGATCAGGACTACGTTATTCGTCACGGCATTCCCTTTTTTACCCTCGATAACCCAATTAAGATACATAACGCTGATGGATCGGAAGGCGCTATTGGCCAAATCCAACATGCGGTAACCCTGATCGTGAAAATCGCTGGACACTTTGAAACCATAGACGCTTATATATCTAAATTAGGTACACATCATATGATCATCAGGTATGACTGGCTTTTCCGCCATAATCCTGAGGTTGACTGGATGCAGAAGATTATTTCATTTCCGCGCTGCACTCAGTATTGCAAAATTATGGGTTCTGGACCTCCTGCATCTAATTATTTCAAACCTAGTCCCTCATTTTTACGTACTATAGAAGAAGGACTAAAAGAACAGGTTCCGGAAACTTATCATGAGTTCCTCGAGGTCTTCTCGGAACAGGAATCAACTAGAATGCCGTTATGAAAGCCTTGGGATCATGCTGTAGATCTCAAGCCGGACTTCGTTCCGAAGAAGGGTCGAGTAATTCCCCTATTGGACATTGAAATGGACAAAGTTCGTGCATTCATAGACAAGGAGCTCAAGAAAGGATATATTGCTCCTTCCAAGTTGCCGCAAACTTCTCCCGTCTTCTTTATTCCCAAAAAGGACAGTGGGAAATGGATGGCCATCAATTATCATTACCTGAATGAGGGTACTGTCAAGAATTCCTATCCGCTCCCCTTAATTCCACAGCTCATTGATCGGCTGAAAAATGCTGACATGTTTATGGCTCTTGACTTACATTGGGGCTATAACAATGTGCAGATCAAGGAGGGTGACGAATGGAAAGGTGCCTTCGTTACCCCAATCAGAGCTTATGAATCCACGGTAATGTATTTCGGAATGACTAATTCTCCTCCTACTTTCCAACAAATGATGAACGATATATTTAATGATATGTATGCGGTAGTCATTATTTATATTGATGATTGTATGATATTTACGTCGAAGAAGACTTGAGAAGAGCATGAGGAGGTAGTAAAAGAGGTCCTATGTCATTTATGCGATAATGACCTTTACGTAAAACCCTCCAAGTGTCATTTCTCGAAAGATAAAGTGGACTTTTTGGGAATGGTTGTATCTAAAAAGGGGGTGGAAATGCAGGAAAAGAAAGTTGCTGGAGTTATGGACTGGCCGGTTCCTACTCGGTTAAAGCGGCCCCAAGGTTTCCTCAGTCTTTGTAATTATTATAGGCGTTTCATTTCAGGTTTTGCCGAGATCGCACGCCCCTTGAACGATCTTACCAAGAAAGACATTCTGTTCACATGGGATCCCAATCAACAAGTGGCATTTGAAGCCCTCAAAAAGAAATTCACTACTGCCCCGCTTCTCACATATCCCAATTGCGATCAAGAAGTCAGGGTCGAAACGGACACCTCGGATATCGCTACTGGAGCTGTGCTCTCAACCTTATGTAATGATGGTAACTGGCATCCTATTGCCTTTATTTCCCACTCCTTCAATAGCGCAGAGTGCAACTATCCTATTTACAACAAAGAATTGCTTGCAGTGATTTGGGTGCTAGAAGAGTGGCGCCACTATCTTATTGGTTGTGAACAATTCGAGATCTGGACTGATCACAAGAATCTGGAGTATTGGAAGAAACCACAAACTCTTAGCGGTCAGCAGGCTCGCTGGCATGCCGTGCTCCAGGAATTTAATTATGTTTTTGTTTATAAACCAGGTTCTTCTAATGGCCGGGCCGATGCACTTTCTCGTCGACCGGACCATGGTGAGGCTATGCAGGATCATAACACCAATATCACGGTCCTGCCTCCCGCCATCTTTATTAATTCTGTTTTTCTTTCTTCAGATTTTCTTTCGGAGTTGGAATTGAAGTCTGCTTTTTTGGGAGTGGACGCCGTGAAAAACTTCCTTTTCGATGCTTCTATGAACATTTTCAAAAATGACAAAAACAAAGTTTTCATACCTCCTTCGTTATGTACTCGTCTTCTTACTTTATGTCACGATTCTCCCATCGCCAGTCATGGCGGACATTCCAAAACCATTCACACTCTTATTCACTATTTTTCATGGCCTGGTGTCACCAAAGACATTAAAACTTATGTAGATAGCTGCCAAGTGTGCGCCCTTACGAAGGAAAAGTCAAAAACACCAGCAGGAAAACTCCTCCCTCTACCTGTGGCCAAGAAACCATGGGAAAATCTTTTGGTTGATTTCATTACGGGATTACCCGAATCACACTCATTCACAGCTATTTGCATGGTAGTGGATCACTTCTTCAAAGAAGTTGTATTCATTCCCACTTACAATACTTGTTTCTCTTCAGATTTAGCAAAATTATTTAGAGATCACGTTTGGTGTATACACAGACTCCCTTCTATCTTAGTTTCTGATCGTGGTCCCCAATTTGTGTCCACTTTTACCAAGGATTTATGCAAACTCCTCGGTATCTCTCAAAAGATTTCCACAGCCTATCATCCGCAAACCGATGGCCAAACAGAGTGCATTAACTGAGATCTCGAACAATATCTCCACACTTACATGGGAAAGAAGCAACACGAATGGGCTAATTGGCTCAAAATGGCCCAATTCTCTCACAACAATACCGTCACTACTGCTACCGGTTCTATCCCTTTCAACGTCACACATAATTATGCCCCTCGCATGGGTTTTGAAGGGAGATTAGCTGGATTTGCAGGAGAAATGGGCCGTTCCCATAAGGAGATAGAAGCAGCACTCGAAGATACTCGAGATTGCATGATCGCTTCTGTGGAGAAAAGTCGTTCCAAAGCTCCAGAGTATTCTATTGGTCAGCAGGTCTGGCTATCCACCGATAAACTCAAACTTCCATACACAGCTAAAAAATTAACACAAAAATGGATTGGACCCTACGCCATCATTGCAGTCCTTCCTAATGCCGTTACACTCAAGCTTCCCAAAGCAGTCTGCATTTATCCTACGGTTAACATCTCTTGCGTAAAGCCTTATCAGGAAACCTTACCAGGACAACCAAAAGTCCGTCCCAATGCAATTGAGATAGATCAGGAAGGGGAAGAACAATTTGAGGTGGACTATATTGCCTCATCGCATCTAAAAAACAGGAAGTTAGAGTATTTGGTACATTGGAAGGGTTATGATGAAACAGATTGCACATGGGAAACCACCGACATTATCAACACTGCCCCTCTGGCAGTCACCAATTTCCACAAATCTAACCCTTCTGCTCCTTGCAAACTCCGCGGACTCACGGCTTCTTCTTTTGCTTCTCTCTTTTCTCCTTTCGAGAACTTTACAGTCATGGACCATACCACGACTCGCCTGGAATTCGAGTCATAAAAAGGGGGTAGTGTTATAATATGAACATTTTCAAACTTTTCGAACTTGTACATTTTCCATTTCCAGTCATGTGATCTGTGCATGTGACTGTGGTAACCCTCACATGACCAGGTCTAGAACCAATGACGTCATATCATGAGGTGACTGCGCCCTTTTAATTTCCGCTCTTCTCACACAGCCCCTTTAATCTCTGTTATCGTGTTCCCATGGTCGTAAGACCACTTAGTCTATTTATGGTAGTTCATCCCACACATAGCATGGTCTGTGCGCGTGCCTGTAACATATATAAAGTAGTACTTTGCGACTGGAATCCCCAGTCTAATCCACTTTGTTTACCACAATAGTCATTGCCTTGGCCTTCTTGGTTATTGTAGACTGTGTTGTTTGGAAAGGACCCCCATACCCTCTTCATTGAGCCAGGAGTCGTGTACTCTGCGAGCATCGTCCGAGCCTTGTGGAAGTGATCAGATGCTTCAGTGGTAGTTCATAACACTGACGAAGAAGACTGTATTGATGAAACCGGTTATGGTAACATCACGGGCTCCCCAGTTGGCGGCCCCGTTCTCTATTAACTCCCCCATGGTCAAGCTGCTGTGCGCTCTCATGTCCGAGTTATCTTTGTCTACGCCATGGTCTTGACTCTACAAAGGGGGTAATGTTATAACTTTTCCTTTTCTTCATACTTCTCTTTCGCCTCTGCTCAATCCATGTACTACCATCTGTTCTAGGACCTCTGATACGACATGTCTTAGCACGGCCCACAAACTTTATTCCTTTTCTTTGCCTCGGGCTTTTTCGATTGCCTCCGTACCCATGGCGCTTCCTCTTACCATATTTGTCTCGTTGATTCTCCTGCGATGCGTCGGCTGTGTGTTCCGCTCTTCATCATTATGCATCCTTCCTTTTTAGGCTTCTTTCCATTCCATTATGCATTTTCTTTTGATCCGTTATGCATTTTCTTTTGATCCGTAACGCATAACCCTTTCTTTTATAGTCTTCCTCACATTTCTTACTACAGTCCATGTGCGAGGAGACTGCATATATAAACAACTTGAGTACCACCTAGATCGCTAGTTTAGACCTCCTTCGAGTTACCTTGTATCTCGTCGCCTAGCAATCTACTTGCTTCTCTCATCTTACTCGCCCCGTGGTTAGGGAACCCCTAGATCGCCTCTTTGATTGACTTGTCCTTTGACTTGTCGATACCTTCAAGAAAACCCCTTGACCACCACCATTGGAGGAATCCCCACAACAGAAGTCTGTGTGTCGGCTTCCAACCTGACTCTTTGATCAACTCACTATTCACTTGTTGATACCTTCGAGGAATCCCCTCAACTACCACCACCAGAGGAATCCCCATGTTGAAAGTACTGCGTCGTTGGCTCCCAACCCAACTCCTCATCATTGAAGGCCCCTTGCGATTACTCCTACCCCAGATAGTCGTAACATCCCCCATGCCTCTCTTCTTTACATACCTTTCATTTTGGATTTCAGTATAGGTCGCTGTGGCCACCTCCATTGTTGTATTCGGAGAAGATGGTATTACCTCCAATCAAAGAAGTATTTCCTTAGGCAGCAAGTTTGTAGACTGCCCAGAGTGTGGTTAGAAAAGTCTGCATAGTAAGCAGTTGAAAGAAGATTTTTTCAAGATTCCTTCCTGATCCCATACCCACAAGGTCTATTGGCCTTCCCACGACAAACAATGCACCGAGCATTACTCCTTCTCTTTCGAATTTTATGGAGACGAACACTTCTGCTCCTATCTTTGCCCTACCCGTTACCTTCGTCCTGTAATTAAGTATGTCGAACTCGGTGGACTTAGACGATCTTGTCACAAGGCTGTCCGCCCTAAACATAAATCATGAAAAGAACAATGTGACTAAGAAGATTGCCAACCCCGACAAATGAGATGGCAATCAATCCACCTTCCATCTCTGGTGGGTCAAGTTACGTCTCTGGGTAGATGCCCAAATGTGGAAGTCGGACAAGCTGAGATGCATCGCTGTCCTTTCACGGTTTGAGAAAAAGGTGGATGGCTTCGCCCAGCTCACGCTGGAGAAGTACCTTGATGATGAGAAAACTGAGGTCAAGAATGGCCAAGATGTCGTTATTGGCACAAAAGGAGATTCAGCTTGGCCAAGTTGGTCCAAGCTCCAAAAGGAGATAAAAGACTATTTCCAAATTGATATGCTCTCTCATGAGTTGCTTCAGAAGTTAGAAGGTCTCCGTCAAAATGGCCACCCAATTGACCTCTTTCTTCAATGTTTCGAGGTGCTTCAGAACAAGGCAAACATTGAGGACTACCACACAATAATGCTCCTCAAAAAGGTGGTTGATTACCGCATTTATGAACAGGTTTGAATGAATCACCCGGGATTAGAGTTCGAAGGCAACACGCTCAAAGAAAATTATAGAGCTGTTGGAAGGGCTTATGAACAGATGGTGATAGAGCATGGTCCCCCCTCCAATTCCCAATTCGTCCCACGATCTCAGGGCCGTTATCAATATCCACCTCCATCTCAGCCTCCCCCCCCTTAACGTCCGCAATTTACGGCAGTAGGAACTCAGCCGGGCCGTGGTGCCCCCATGGAGATAAGCGTGTAGCAAGCTGCACCAACAAGGCTTGACACAAGAACTTGCTTCTTGTGTAATCTCCCTGGGCATATTAAACCTGATTGCCTGAAGAATCCTTATTGTCGTCTGCCCTGTCCTCCACAGCAGCATCAACAAGTTGTGTGGAATTACGATCAGGGAGCTTATGTCCTGGTCCCTGAGTATTTCCAGGCGCAAGTAGCACAACAAGTCATCTCCCATCCCCTCCCTATTCCCCCAGTTACGGCACCGGTAGTAGCAATGGCCGCACAGCATTTTGTCTCAGAAGAAGCAGAAGCCTATTACCAAGATAAGTTTGAAGTTGAGGCCAAGCAACGCGCAGCCGAGGCTTTAAAAGGACACAGCACATAGGAGTAGAGGGTTCCTCCATGCATGGACCTATTTCATCATCTTCTTTTACGTTTTGTTCTGATTCTAATTTCCCCATTTCCGATTTGTCATCTGTATTATGTAGTTTGTCTGTTCATTCCGTAAGAGTGTCATATCCCAAAATTTGTACAAGTCCAACTTCGGCAACTCCAGCGCTCTATGCGCCAACTCTGGATCTATTTCGTTTATATCGCAACTCCAGACCTCTGGAGTTGTCTCTCCATCTCATATATCCTGTATAGTGTATTTCCAATCCCTTTTCACTTCCATCTACCTTGTACCCTGTCATCTCCATCTTCCCTGACTTTGTCATAGTAATCCGCTGACCCTTTCGGCTACATTCCTCCGTCTCGTTACTTACCCTAGAAAATACTCTTCCCCTCAAAAATACTTGTACCCTTGAAAATACTCGGACTCCCGGACTTTACTACTCCGTCCCCCGTTTCTACTCCGTATATAAAGTCGTACCAATAGGGCTTGTACTCCAGTTTGAATATCATCTTAGACTCACCTCCACCTCCGTTGACTTCTGTCTGAGTCTTGACGACTCTTCTCCGACCCTTTTCTGATTGACTTCGGGTTGTCTCCAACCCTTGGTCAACCTCTGACTCACCTCCGACCATCTCCGCAAATCCAGGACACCGGACTCTGACAAGGGCGCACCACATACGGTGAAGCCGAAGTCCCATTCCCTTCCCTCGGACATAACTCCGGAGTTCCAGAGTTCGTACCGGAGTTGACCCGGTCTTAACAATAATCCTTTCTTTTCTAGTCCTCCTCGCATTTCTTACTTAGGTCCATGCGCAAGAAGACTGCGTATATAACCGACTCGAGTATCACCTAGATCGCTAGTTTAGACCTCCTTCAAGCTACTTTGTATCTCATCGCCGCTTAGCAATCTATTTGCTTCTCTCGTCTTACTCGCCTCGCGATTAGGAAATCCCTAGATCACTTCTGTTATGAACTACCTCCGAAGAGTCTGATCACTTCCACAAGGCTCAGGTATCTGCTCGCAGGCTACACATGTCCTGGCTCGATGAGGAGGGTATGGGGGTCTTCTCCGAACAACACAAGCTACAATGGCCAGAAGACCAAGGCAATGCTTATAGTGGTGAACAAAGTGGATTAGACTGGTGATACCAGTCGCATAGTGCTACCTTATATACTGTACAGGCGCGCACACAGACCATGCTATGCATGGGATGATTTACCATAAATAGACTAAGTGATCTCACGAGTGTGAAAAAGGAAGCAACGGAGATTAAAGGGGCTGTGTGAGAAGAGCGGAAATTAAAAGAGCGCGGTCACCTCATGGTATGACGTCATTGGTTCTAGACCTGGTCATGTGAGGGTTACCACGGTCACGTGCACAGATCACGTGACTGGAAAAGGAAAAAGTACAAGTGCAAAAAGTTTGAAAATGTTCGTATTATAACAACTTCTTCGATTGGCTTGTCCTTCGACTCGCCGATACCTTGACCACCATTGGAGGAATCCCCACAACGGAAGTACTGCGCGTCAGCTCCCAACCCGACTTACCTTGATCGGAACCCCCACATCAGAATCCCAGCGTCGTCGGCTCCCAACCCGACCCTTTGTCATCGAAGGCCCCTTATGATTACTCCTACCCTGGGTAGTTATAACAAGTGGTGCCACTATCTTATTGGTTGTGAAAGATTTGAGATCTGGACCGATTACAAAAACCTGGAGTATTGGAAGAAGCCGTAGACTCTTAGTGGTCGACAAGCTCATTGGCATGCCATTCTTCAGGAATTTAATTATGTCTTTGTTTATAAACCAGGTTCTTCCAATGGTTGGGCTGATGCGCTTTCATGTTGCCCGGACCATGGCAAGGCAGTGCAAGATTATAATACCAACATCATGGTCTTGCCTCCCATTGTTTTTATCAATTCTGTTTCTCTTTCTTCAGACTTTCTTTCAGAGTTGGAATCAGAGTCTGCCGCTCTTGGGGTGAATGCTGTGAACAACTTCCTTTTTGATGCTTCTATGAACATTTTCAAAAATGACAAAAACAAAGTTTTCATACCTCTTCCTTTACATACTTGTCTCCTTACTCTATGCCATGATTCTCCCATTGCCAGACATGGTGGACATTCCAAAACAATACATACTCTCACTCGTTACTTTTCGTGGCCTGGTGTCACCAAAGACGTTAAAACATACATAGATGGCTGCCAAGTGTGCGCCCTTACGAAGGGGAAGTCAAAAGCACTGGCAGGAAAACTTCTTCCTTTGCCTGTGGCTAAATGACCCTGGGAAGATCTCTCAGTTGATTTCATCACGGGTTTACCTGAATCACATTCATTTACTGCTATTTGTGTGGTAGTAGACTGCTTCTCTAAAAAAGTTGTGTTTATTCCCACTTACGATACATGTTCTTTTTCAGATCTTGCCATACTATTTAGAGATCATGTTTGGTGTACACATGGACTCCCTTCTACCTTAATTTCCGATCGTGGTCCCCAATTCATATTTGCTTTTACCAAGGATTTATGCAAACTCCTCGGTATCTCCCAAAAGATTTCCATAGCCTATTATCTGCAAACAGATGGCCAAACAGAGTGTGTCAATAGAGATCTAGAGCAATATCTCCGTGCTTATGTAGGAAAGAAGCAGAACAAATGGGCTGACTGGCTCAAAATGGCCCAATTCTTCCACAACAATACCATCACTATTGCAACCGGCTCCATTCCCTTTAATATCACATGAAACTATGCACCTCACATGGGATTCAAAGGGAGATTAGCAGGTTTTACTGGAGAAATGGGTCATTTCCATAAGAAGATAGAAGAAGCACTTGAGAATACTCGAGATCGCATGATTGCTTCAGCAGAGAAAAGTCGTTCAGAAGCCCTAGAGTATTCCATCAGTCAATAAGTTTGGCTTTCCACGAATAAACTAAAACTTCCTTATATGGCAAAAAGTTAACCCAAAAATGGATTGGACCTTATGCTATTACCATGGTCCTTCCAAATGCTGTTACACTCAAACTCCCTAATGCTGTTCGCATTCATCCCACAGTCAACATCTCTCATATAAAACCTTATCGGAAAATATTACCAGAACAGCCCAAAGTCTGACCTGATGTGATTGAAGTGGACCTGGAAGGAGAAGAGCAATTTGAGGTGGATTACATAGCCTCATCACATCTAAAAAATAGAAAGTTGGAATACCTGATACATTGGAAGGGATATAATGAAACAGATTATACCTGGGAATCATCAGATATCATTAACACTGCTTCTCTGGCAGTTGCCAATTTCTACAAATCAAATCCCTCTGCTCCATGCAAACTCCACGGACTCATGGCTTCTTCTTTCGCTTTTCTTTTCTCTCCTTATGAAAACTTTACTGTAACTGAGCCAACCACAACTCACCTAGAATTCAAGTCATAAAAAGAGGGTAGTGTTATAATATGAATATTTTCAAAACTTTTTGGACTTACATCTTTTCTTTTCTCAGTCACATGATCTGTGCACGTGACTGTGGTAACCATCACATGACCAGGCCTAGAGCTAATGACATCATACCTCATGGTAACCTTGCCCTTTTAATTTCTGCTCTTCTCACACAGCCCATTTCATTTCTATTATCTCACTCTCACAATTATGGCATTACTTAGTCTATTTATGGTAATCCATCCCATGCATAGCATGGTCTGTGTGCAAGCCTGTATACTATATAAGTAGATACTTTGCGACTGGAATCCCTAGTCTAATCCATCTTGTTTACCTCGATAGTCATTGCCTGGGTTATCTGGCCCTTGTAGACTGAGTTGAACAGAGAAAACCCCCATACCCTCTCTTTGAGCCAGGACATGTGTAGCCTGCAAAATAGCACTGAGCCTTGTGGTCATTGTCATTCACAATAAAATCATAACAATAAGCCATACAAATATGCTAGTTGCCTGGATTACATCTCATGCTGTTGATTGGCATATGTTATTCTATGATTGTTCATCATCATCCTCATCAACCAAGCTTTTCCTAGACAATAGGCCATCTAGGAAAAACATAAAGGAGATTTCAACTACCATTGCAAAACACAACTTTCAGGATAATTCTGAGCATTCCAGCACCTATACTGAAGACCTTGAGAGGTATGTCACTTTCATAATCAACCAGTTGAGCATGTATGTATTGTGATTAGTGTTTTCATTCATGTTGTGTATTCATCCATCTTTGGGCTCAAGACCAAGTATTGCAAACAACATGCACAATTCAAAAGTATTGGAAGCAGGATTGTCTCTTAGGCTGATGGTGATGTGAATGGGCCACAAAACCTCCTGGGTATATGTGAGTTGTTCATCATGTCTCTATTCAGTTCTACAAATCCACATGTAAATGATATTATTTGTGTCTTCCTGTATTACATATTACACTGAACTTGATGCAATTTGGCATGACATCCCATCATTTGATAGTCTACTAATTTCATCAAAACCAAATGTCAATCACACACAAAGCCTACTCCAGATTGTCAAGAAGAAACCCCATTCTAATACAAGTGATGAAAAGCAGGACAATTAGATGGAAAAAAGTACTTAGTGGATTCCAAGGCACCACTGGTTCTTTTTGCTGGTGTGGACAGTACAGAAGAATCTGACTGCACAACTTCTAGGATAAAGTTCGGAAGTCTGGAGCTCCAAAGATCTTTGGAGGTGATAGGACATTGGCTTCAGCTTATGTGCTGCACCTTTGCTAATGTTTATGTCTGGTATTTCAGAGGTGCTAGAAATGATCAGAGGAAAGTCATATAGACTCAACAATAATTGAGAGAAGATCATGAAGGACTAGAAGTATGCTCAAGTCAATATTCAAGCTAAGTAATACATGATAATCAGGAGACTATATATACAGAGGGAAAATGGAAGTCAAAGAGCTAAAGTCCAGAGGTCCAAGTATTTTCTAGGATACAAGTATTTTTGGAGGTAGTAGTAACACAAAGACAGTAACAAAGGGATATCAGGTAAGTATAGAAATCAGGAAAGATGGAGATAAACAATACAGGAAAAACAGAGGTACATGATGTAGGAAAGATGAAGATACATGAGTATTGGAAATAATCTAGAGAGAATAAATGAAAATAGAGGAAGAAACAGAGAAGAGAACTCCAGAGGTCCAGAGTCATGATATACACAAAAAGAGGCCAGAGTTGGCAAGTAGAGTGTCAAAGCTGTTGAAGGTGTTGGAGTTGGACTCATATAATTTCTGGGGTATAAGAATGATGAGGACATTGATACAGTATGTTACCAGCTACTGCTGATGTCAATCAAAATATGGATGATGTTGTTCAGATATGTCTGATCTTTATTACACACCAATATTTTGACAGCCTTCAGTTCCATCAGGTCCCAGGTCAGGAATCTAGCATTGGTCATGTATTATCTTTCAGTGTCCCTGATTTCACTCAATTTACACTCACACCCAAGGACAAGATGCCATTGTAGGAAGGATGCAGTGCATTCACAAGATACACTCCATATCAACAACCATCTCCCTCTACAGCCTCTAACTTAACCATAAAGACCACTGCTGGTCATGCTGGCATGAGTGTAGTCTTTGTGAAAATGACGTCTGCATTAGATCCAACCATGGTGAAATTTCAAGAACTAGATAGGCAAAGCAAAGTTTTCGTCAATAACAATCTAAATGGTGGCACCCATGCCACACTGTGGTACAATTATGCCATCTGCAAGCAAGTGTTGAATAACCAATGTGAGAAGCATGTTGCCAAACTGGCAAATTCTGAAGCTGAATTCCACTAAAAGTAATCACTCAAGGAACTCAAACTCAAGCTCAAGGAGCAGGAGAAGCATTCATACCTCCATCAAATTGAGTTGCTTCAACTCTAGATCTAGTGTTGGCAAACATTTCAAGACAACCCTTCTACCACCTTATGATGGCTGCAGATGCAGCATTCCCTCCCTCAGCATTTTTCCAACATGTTAGTCCTTTCATTATTCACAGTCACATCAACCCTGCCTATACCCATGTCCCTCCTGCATCCTGCATTTTTATCTACAGTCACTTTGCTGGTAATGTAGCTCTGTTGTGCTTCAAACAAGCAGTGTATTTTTTTGTATGTTGTAGTATGTGTTGTTTCTACCAATGTAACTCTTTGTATCATCCTTGCCTCTCATTAATAACATACCAATTCATATCAAGCACTATTCTCACATTAGGTCTATATCAAAGCACTATCCAGCTATCCCTGTAGGAATATCCATCACTATCTGCTCTTGGTGTGCATTGAGGTAGTGGGCCTCATTCTGTGTCTAGTTTGAGGACAACTCCTTGCCCAACATCTCTTCAAACCTAATGACCATATTATGCAGTATAATGCAGCACTGAATCAGTGCACCATATATTTTAGATCTTCTTGTGACTGGATATATGAATTGTATTCACAAAGAGACTGAAACCTTTCCTTTAGTACTGCAAACAAATGTTCCACACATACACAAATCTATTTAAAATAGTCTCTTTATACTAGTGATGCTACTAACTGATACTACTCACTTTTGACAGGTAACAGTTGTATGTTTTTTGTGGCCCTGATGATGGTGCTGTTTAGGTTGCCTTAAAGGGCATGACACACCACATTTTTGTAGGATAAGTGTTATTAGCCCAAATCCAATAACCTTCAAATATCAGCCCTTCTGGATCTTTTGCCATCTCTATGCCCTAGAATACATAGGTATCATGCATGCTTTCTGGGTGGCCTAAACTGTAATTAACCATAAGCAAATTGTGTGGTATCACAGTAAGCTATGATATCTCAGCAATTAAGGCACCAGACTAAGGTATGTGATTCATGCCTAACAATTCAACAAATAATATGACTTTCTATCATAGAATGTTTCACTGTAAAGTGCTGGTTTTTCAAAGAGATTAAAAGTTGACCCATCTGCTATGAAAATCTCCATCTTCCAAGTGCTACATGACCTTGCCTCAACAAACCTGCATGCTAATTCCACATCACAAAGAATTCCTTGGGTACAAATATAAACTTATTGTGTTGTTCAAGAAGAGCAATCATTGTTTGTTTGGTATAGTTTACAACAGATCCCATGCTAATTCCTGCCCACTAGACTACATCCTTCACTGCAATCACATTTCCATAGTGCCTAGCATAATTCAGAAAGATTGCAAGTTAGATTGCAACTGGAAGTTGTGGATTGTTTGATTCAGATTTAAAGATTGTATGGCTACTAATACATTCTAGAATCTTGTCAAATATTTTTGAATCAGCCTGCAATTTCTTGCAAAATAGATGTGGTCAGAACTTAACAAAATGGTCAGGAAGGAGTTGGAATGCATGTATTGAGGTACTGCAATACAGTTCAAAGTGTGCATGTTCGGCCTCATCATAAAGTGCACAAATTGCACTGAGAAACTTCCAGTAACAAATATCTTTCACCTCAGTTAAGTCAAGTAGAGTGTCTGACTCAGAGGTACTGTCAAATTCAATATCAGAGAGGAATGGAGATATGGGGCTGGGAGGGAGTATGAAGATGAGATCCATGTTGTCCTCATCCTCATTGTCCTCATCTGGATTATTATTGTTCTCATCCTCTTGTGCTTGGCACTGTAAGTTCTCTAGTATTTGTGTTAACACTTTAAATTTCAACTTGTTAATTTTCTACAGCAGTTTGGTCTTCTAAGATATATAAGGCATGGTGAAGTGATAGGAGGAAACAGTTTATTAATAGCAATCAGCTCATCACTTGTTATCCATACATCATTGATTCCATTTGTTTTCTCTCCCATACCTACATTTTTAGTTGTGTGCAATGAGTACAATTTATGTAATTATTGGGCTTGGCCCAGTTTCAGCATGCAATTGGCATGGTTTGAGTTTCAAGTCCATAGCTTGACAATAGGGCTGAGTATAGCCCCAAAATAGGCCCAAAATAGCCATGGTTAATACCACTAGTATCTAGGAATTTTGAATCATAGTCAAAAAAAATATTGTAGTCCATGACATGAGTATTTGTTATAATATGAACATTTTCAAAAACTTTTTGGACTTATCATTTTCTTGTCCTTTATCATGTGATCTGTGCACATGATCATGAGAAACCTCTAGTCATGTGACACACCTCATGATTTTCATCTTTGTTGTCTTCTATTTTTTATCAACTCTTACATTGATTTCCATCCTTGTGTTCACACCTACACTTCTTTACTTTATCCATATCTAGTAATCTCTTTCATGCATAGCATGGTTTGTGTGCATCCCTATAACATGTATAAGCTAGATACTTATAACTGGAATCCTTAGTCTAATCCATTTTTGTTTATCTCAATAGTTATTGCCTGGGTTTTCTGGCCCTTGTAGATTGAGCTGTTCAGAAAAGACCCCCATATCCTCTATCTCTATTGAGCCAGAAGTTGTACACTCTGAGAAGCATTTCCTGAGCCTTGTGGTTTGGTTTGTTATTTGCAATAGTTTATAACAATATTGGTATCTGCTACTGCCACATCTGATAAAACTGTATTAGATCCTTGCACATGATTACCTTCCAGAATCACATGCTCTGTTCTTTTCCTGACATTTTGGATATAGCTTTCTGGCAGATCTCTGTTTGGATCTTATCATGCCAGTATGCTTTGGCTTCTTCACCTATGTATATAGTCTTGCTAATGTGACATGTTGGCAATAACTGGTGCTGGTGGAGGTTGAGGAATCTCCAAAAGGGAGCATTTGGAATAATGAGGAGTTGCCATGGTTTCAGGTGCTAATGTAGGCTGTACCATGGCTAACACATAAATATCCAAAAAAGGATCTCATAATTGTTTAATGGAGGGAGAGGAGTTTGGAGGTTGATAATTAGGGTTGATGGGGCAATTTGGCCAAATATGGCCCATCTGGTGACAACTATAGCAAGTATAGATATTGGGACAGGAGACAGTTTGCACTACTCTAATCTCCGTTGGTGCACAACCTGACTGAGTATTGATTGGAGTAAAGCAAGAAGTGCTGCCAAGAGTGGCTTACAAGTGGAGGGCATGAGGAAAAAATGAATTAGGCTGCTGTTATTGTGGCTAGAAAGGATTTCTGCATTCTAGGGCAATATGTTCAAAGTTGTAACCAATTTAGTGGTAATTTTCCATTAGGACTAGATATTTTTCCACATTAGGACAGATAAGCTCCCTTTGTGTAAAGATCCTATAATCTACCCCTTTTTTTAGTAGATGGTAAGATTCACCTTCATTTACAGCCACTTTTTGCCCTAAGATTTTAAACTTCTAAAGGAATAGGTCTATGGCTTGGCAATTTTGCCAAAGTGTCAAGAGTTTCTTGTATGATTTCTGGGCTATGATCTGGATTTGAAAATAATCCATGATTGTTTCTGCAGGATTTCCCATGTTGGCCAGGCCTGGAGGTCATAGGGTACCTGAACTTCAGTTAGGCCAGCTATAGCAATATTCCTGATTTGGTTTTCTTGAATAAGGAACTGTTTTAGGGCCATGATTGCAAAAGGCTGGGCTTTTCCTTCTAACCTTGAAAGTGTGGCAAAGGTTTGCAATTGGTTGTCCTTCCAGGAATTGGCAAAGACCCATATTCAGATCTTGATCCACCAAAATCTAAATTTGATTTGATTATCATTCTAATTTCCAGGATCAAGGATTTTTTTTTGTTATGGAATTTTTGTTTTCATCCAGAAGCTAGGCAAGCTAATTGGCAACACCAGCATTGTGAATGGAATTGGATTCTCCTTGATTATTTATTGTTTCTTACTGCTTAGTCACTTTCAACCAAGCTTTAGAGATATAACAGCAATGATCTTTAAGGGAATACTTCCAAGAATGAAGATAGTAATGATGATGACATAAGGTTTGGTAATGTTGCTAGGGAAAGAGAGAAGCACTATATATAAACTAGCCCAAACTAGATAATCTGAGATTTAACTAGATAATTGGCTTTCTAGGCTACCTTGACAATAATTTGTTGGCTAATGAGATGAGATAAGCTCAGCCTATTTGATATGGTGGTCAGGTAGTTGCTCTTCACAAACAAGGCTCAACTCTTGCATGGACTAATCAATTCCCAAGGGGGAAAATGGAGAAGGATTCTGTACCTCCAAAAAATGTGCCTTTCCTAGAGGCTCCTCTAAAGGTGCCAAAGGTGACAAAAATGTAATTGTTGGCAATGGCCAAAATGGATCTTTACACCCAAATCACAGGGCACTTAATGAATACTCTGATTAATCATTAGAGCAGCCAAGGTCTTTTTCAACCCTAGCAGAGAATCTTCTTAATCCTAGAGTCCAGATATGCCCAATATGAAACATAGGATATATATGCCTTTTGCACAGTGCTTCTGACAGGTCCAGCATATAGGTATCTTTGGTACTATTGCATGTTAGGACCATCATTGGTCTGACATATTTTAGGATGAGCTTTCAAGCTTATTTCTTTGGCATGTTCAAATTTTGTGTGGAAAAATATGTACACAAGATCTCCAACTTGAAGGGCCTTCCTTTCATTTCATTTTTTATTTGCATGGTGCATTTGAACCACTCAGCTTTTAATGATCACATCATAGGCCATATCCAGATTATGAAGCACTTGTTGCATGAATGCCCTTACACCTGGTGCAGTCAGGGGTTTTCCTTCATTGATGCATTGCATCAATATGGGCATGTACCTGTAATTAAGCTTAAAGGGTGCAAACTTAGTAGAGTTACTTATGCTCAAGTTGATCATGAACTCTGTTATTGGCAGCTTCATTAGCCAGTCCTTTTGATTGGATTGTACCATTGCTTGTAGTATGTGTACTACATTTCTGATGGCCCTTTTTGAGGTGCCATTTGTTTGCAGATGGAAGATTGTAGACATTGGGAACTTTACTCCAAGCATCCACAATTCACACCAAAATGTTGATGTAAATTTCACATCTTGATTAGAAACAATAGTCTCAGGCAGTCTGTGGAGTTGTATGACTTCATGGATGAACTTAAAAGCAAGTTCAGATGCCTTGATCATTGTTTTTATAGGTACTGGGTGTATTATGGTCATAAGATGGCATAGGACAACTCAGAGGCAGTTGTATCCCTCACTTGGTGAAAATGATCCCACAAAATCCATGGCAATTAATCCCTATGGTTGCCTTGGAATCACTAGCCAGTGTAACAGCTCTTGGGATAGTTTATTTCATGGTTTGGTGGCCTGGCATATTGGAAAAGTTTAACAGAATGTGTCCACTTCAAGGCCAAACTTTGACTACTAATATAATCTGTGGTTCATTGTGCACTGAAATGCATGAGAACCCTATGGGCCTGGTTGATGATCTTGGTGATTAGACTATTTTCCAATATATCATATATGGTAGGCATAGTACTGTTATAACCTTATCATGAATGACAAAACCAATGCCACAAGGCTCGGAACTAACTCATAGGCTACATAAGTCCTGGCTTGACAATAAAGAAGAGATGGGAGTCTTCTCCAGTTAACTCAGTCTATGGTAGGCAAAAGACCAGAACAATGACTATGAAAGGTAATCAAATGGATTAGACTAGGGATGCCAGTTGCAAAGTGTCTACTTTATATACTGTACAGGTGTGCACATAGACCATGCTATGCATGAGAGAGATTACTATAAATAGACTGATGCAAGAAGTGATAGTGGGAGAGAAACAATAGAAATTAAAAGGGGCTGTGTAAGAAGAGCAGAAATTAAAGAAGCATGGTTACCATGGTCATGTGCACAGATCACATGACTGAAAAGAGAAATGCATTAAGTTCAAAATGTTTGAAAATATTCATATTATAA
Organism: Boletus rubissimus; assembly: GCA_038092795.1. Lineage (NCBI taxonomy): Eukaryota > Fungi > Basidiomycota > Agaricomycetes > Boletales > Boletaceae > Lanmaoa > Lanmaoa rubissima. Next base: position 20,466 of record JBBPQZ010000041.1, read on the forward strand.
CACTACTCCCTTTTTATGACTTGAATTCCAGGCAAATCATGGTTGGTTTAGTAACCATAAAGTTCTCATAAGGAGAGAAAAGAAAAGTGAAAGAAAAAGCTGTAGGTTTGTGGTGATAGCATAGGGTCCAATTCATTTTTGGGTTAATTTCTTCACCATATATGGAAGCTTTAATTTATTGGTAAATAGCTAGACCTGCTGACCAATAGAATACTCTGCAGCTTCTGAGCAACTTTTTTCCACAAAAGCAATCATTCTATCTCAAGTATTTTTGAGTACTTCTTCTATCTCCTTCTGTGATCAGCCTATTTCTTTGGCAAAACCAGCTAATTTCCCTTCAAAACCCATGTAAGGAGCATAATTGTGAGTGACATTAAAGTGAATGGAGCCAGTTGCAGTGGTGATGGTATTATTATGGGAGAATTGTGCCATTTTGAGCCATTTTGCCTAATCATTCTGCTTCTTTCCTATGTAAGCACAGAGATATTGTTCGAGATCTCGATTAACATGCTCCATTTGGCCATCAGTTTGTGAATGATAGGCCATGGAAATCTTCTGGAAGTTACTGAGGAGTTTACATAAGTCTTTGATAAAAGCAGATATAAACTAGGAACCACAATTGGAAATTAAAGTAGAGGGGAGTCCATGTATATACCATATGTGATCTTTAAATAGAATGACTAAGTCTGAAAAAGCACAAGTATTGTGAGTGGGAATAAACACAACTTCTTTAAAAAAGCAGTCTACTACCATCCAAATTGCCATAAAGGAATGTGATTCAGGTAAACCTGTGATGAAATCAACAGAAAGATCTTCCCATGGTCATTTAAGGGAGGGGGAGAAATTTTCCTGCAAGTGCTTTTGACTTTTCCTTCATGAAGGTGCACACTTAATAGCTATCTATATATGTTTTAACGTCTTTGGTGACATCAGGCCATGAGAAATAATAAGTAAGGGTATAAATAGTCTTTGAATGTCCACCATGTCTAGTGATAGGGGAATCATAACATAAAGTAAGGAGATGGGTACATAAAGGAAGAGGTATGAAAACTTTGTTTTTGTTATTTTTGAAAATATTCATAGAGCCATTAAAGAGAAAATCGTTCATGGCATCTACCCCAAGAGCAGCAGACTCCAATTCCAACTCTGAAAGAAAGTCTGAAGATAGAGAAACAGAATTAATAAAGACAGAGGAAGGCAAGATCATAATATCGGTGTTATGATTTTGCACAGCCTTGCCATGGTCTAGGTGCTGTGAGAGCACATCAGCCCAACCATTAGATGAACTAGGTTTGTAAATAAAAATGTAATTGAATTCCTGGAGTATGGTGTGCCAATGAGCTTGCTGACCACTAAGAATCTGCAGCTTCTTCCAGTATTCATTTTAAATCTTTCCTAACCAATAAAATAATGGTGCCACTCTTTCAGCATTTGAATGACTGCAAGCAATTCTTTATTATAAATAGGATAATTGCACTCAGCACTATCAAAGGGATGTGAAATGAAGGTAATAGGCCTTCAGTTACCATCATCACAGAGAGTAGAGAGCACAGCTCCTATTGCAATATCCAAGGTGTCCATTTCAACTCACACTTCCTGATTCCGATTAGGATATGCGAGAAGTGGAGTGGTAGTGAATTTCTTTTTGAGGGCATCAAATGCTGCTTGTTGATTGGGACCTCATGTGAATGGAATGTCTTTCTTGGTAAAATCATTCAAGGGACATGCGATTTTGGCAAAGTCTGAAATGAAACACCTATAATAATTACATAGTCTAAGGAAACCTTGAAGCTGTTTTAATCTGGTGGAAATTGGCCAATCCATGACCCTAGCCATCTTCTTTTCCTGCATTTCTATTCTCTTTTTAGATACTACCATACTGAGAAAGTCCACTTTGTCCTTTGAGAAATAACACTTGGAGGGTTTGACGTAAAGGTCATTATCGTGTAAATAATGCAGAATCTCTTTTACAACCTCATGTTCTTCCTGAGTCTTCTTCAATATAAATATCATACAATCATTAATGTATATAAATAATGACTACAGCATACATGTCATTAAATATGTCATTCATCATTTGTAATACGTTACCATTGGTTCGTAAGCTCCAATAGGAGTAACAAAAGCACCTTTCCATTCATTACCTTCCTCAATCCACACATTGTTGTAATCCCAGTATAAATCAAGGGCCATAAACATATCAGCATTTTTAGCCAATCAATGAGCTGTGAGATCAAAGGAAGCAGATAGGAATTCTTGATGGTGCCTTCATTGAGATAACAATAGTCAATAACCATTCTCTTCTCACCATTCTTTTTTAAAATAAAGAAGACAGGAGAAGTTTGCAATGATTTGGAGGGCACAATATTCCTTTCTTGAGCTTCTTACCTATGAATGCATGAACTTCATCTATTTCAATATCTGAGAAAGAAATTACTCAACCCTTCTTTGAAACAAAATCCAGCTTGAAATCTACAGCATGATTCCAAGGTTTTCATATCAGCATTCTAGTAGATGCTTGTTTCGAGAAGACCTCAAGAAACTTGTGATATGTTTTGGCTACCTGTTCTTTTAGCTCTTCCTCTATTGTACAAAGAAAAGAAGGATCTGGTCCAAAATAATTAGAAGCAGGGGGATCAGCACCCATAATTTTACAATACTGGGTACAATGTATAAATGAAATATATCACTGAATCCAATTAACCTTAGGATTATGGCAGAAAAGCCAGTCATACCCAATGATCATCTAATGCATGTCTAATTTAGGTATATAAGCATCTATAGTTTCATAGTGTCTTGCGATTTCCATAATCAAGGTTACTGTATGCTGAATTTGGCCAATAGCACCTTCTGATCCATCAGCATTATGTATCTTAATTGGGTTATCAAGTGTAAAGAAAGGAATACCATAACATAAGACATAGTCATGATTAATAAAGGTGTGAGTAGCACCAGAGTCCAAGAGAGCTTTGAACTTGTGACATTCCCACTAACCATCCCACTGGCAATATATGACAGTCTCAAGCAAAAACTCTCCACCAAATGACAATGTCGTTGTGTGATGCTGGGAAGTCATAACACACAAGAGGAGTTTATAAATGGAAGAGATTTTTTGTTGTTTTTGCAGAGAATTAAGCATACTATTATTAAACTCTAGTGTCATGGTCAATTGAGATGCTCTGACGGAGGAAGCAGTCAAACTATGTAATACAGAAGATAAATTGGAAATAGGAAAATCAGAATCAAAACAAGAAGAAAAAGAAGATTGTTCAGGGATGAAAAAACCCTCTACTCCTATGTGCTGTGTCCTTTTGAAGCTTCTGCTGCACACTGCTTGGCTTCCACTTCAAATTTATCACGATAATATGCTTCAGCTTCTTCTGAAACATAAGCCTGTGTGGCCATTGCTACTACTTATGCCATGACCAGAAGAATGGGGATGTTATGAACTACCGCTAAAGCATCTGATCACTTCCACAAGGCTTGGATGATGCTCGCAGAGTACATGACTCCTGGCTCAATGAAAAGGGTATGGAGGTCCTTTCCGAACAACACAGTCTACAATGGCCAGAAGACCAAGGCAATGACTATTGTGGTGAACAAAATGGATTAGACTGGGGTTTCCAGTTACAGAGTACTACCTTATATACTATACAGGCGTGTGCACAGACCATGCTATGCATAGGATGAACTACCATAAATAGACTAAGTGATCTCATGACCATGGGAATGTGATAACGGAGATTAAAGGGGCTGTGTGAGAAGAGCGGAAATTAAAAAGGTGAGGTCACCTCATGGTATGACATCATTGGCTCTAGACCTGGTCATGTGGGGGTTACCATGGTCACATGCACAGATCACGTGACTGGAAAAGAAGAAAGTACAAGTCTGAAAAAGTTTTGAAAATGTTCATATTATAACACTACCCCCTTTTTATGACTCAAATTCCAGGCGAGTTGTGGTATGGTCCATGGCTGTAAAGTTCTCGAAAGGAGAAAAGAGAGAGGCGAAAGAAGAGGCCGTGAGTCCTTGGAGTTTACGAGGGGCAGAAGGGTTAGACTTGTGGAAATCGGCAACTGCCAGAGAGGCAGTGTTGATGATGTCAGCGGATTCCCATGTACGATCAGTTTTGTCATAACCTTTCCAATATACCAAATATTCTAGCTTCCTATTTTTTAGACATGATGAGGCGATATAGTCCACCTCGAATTGTTCTTCCCCTTCCTGGTCAACTTCAATCGCATCAGGTCGGACTTTGGGCTGTCCTGGTAAGGTTTCCCGATAAGGCTTTACGTGAGATATGTTAACCATGGGATGAATGTGAATGGCATTGGGGAGTTTGAGTGTAACGGCATTAGGAAGGACCGCAATGATAGCGTAGGGTCCAATCCATTTTTGGGTTAATTTCTTTGCCGTGTAAGGAAGTTTAAGTTTGTTGGTAGATAGCCAGACCTGCTGACCAATAGAATACTCCGGGGCTTCGGAACGACTTTTCTCCACAGAAGCGATCATGCGATCTCGAGTTTCTTCGAGTGCTACTTCTATCTCCTTGTGAGAACGGCGCATTTCTCCTGCGAATCCAGCTAATCTCCCTTCAAAACCCATGCAAGGGGTGTAATTACGAGTGACGTTGAAAGGGATAGAACTGGTAGCAGTAGTGACGGTATTGTTATGAGAGAATTGAGCCATCTTGAGCCAGTCAGCCCATTCATGTTGCTTCTTTCCTATGTAAGCGTGGAGATATTGTTCTAGATCTCGATTAACACGCTCCGTTTGGCCATCGGTTTGCGGATGATAAGCCGTGGAAATCTTCTGTGAGATACCTAGGAGTTTGTATAGGTCCTTGGTAAAGGCAGACACGAATTGGGGATCACAATCTGAAACCAAAGTGGAGGGGAGTCCATGTATGCACCATACGTGATCTCTAAATAATTTTGCTAAGTCCGAAGAAGAACAAGTATTGTAAGTGGGAATAAATACAACTTCTTTGGAGAAGCGATCCACTACCACGCAAATAGCCATAAATGAATGTGATTCGGGTAAACCCGTGATGAAATCGACAGAAAGATCTTCCCATGGCTTTTTGGCCACAGGTAAAGGGAGGATTTTTCCTGCTGGTGCTTTTAACTTTCCCTTCATGAGGGCGCACACTTGGCAGCTATCTACATAAGTTTTAACGTCTTTGGTAACACCAGGCCACGAAAAGTATCAAATAAGGGTATGAATGGTTTTAGAATGTCTGCCATGACTGGCGATAGGGGAATCATGACATAGAGTGAGAAGATGAGTACGTAAGGACAGAGGTATGAAAACTTTGTTTTTGTCATTTTTGAAAATGTTCATAGAGGCATCAAAAAGGAAGTCGTTCACAGCATCCACTCCGAGAGAAGCAAACTCCGATTCCAACTCCAAAAGAAAGTCCGAAGAAAGAGAAACCAAATTAATAAAAACAGTGGGAGGCAGAACCATGATATTGGCATTATGATCCTGCACAGCCTCACCATGGTCCGGGCAACGAGAAAGCGCATCAGCCTGACCATTTGAATTCCTGAAGTACGGCATGCCAATGAGCCTGCCGACCACTAAGAGTTTGCGGCTTCTTCCAATACTCCAGGTTTTTGTGGTCGGTCCAGATTTCAAATTGTTCACGACCGATAAGATAGTGATGCCACTCTTCCAGCGCCTGAATTACTGCAAGCAATTCTTTATCGTAAATAGGGTAGTTGTGCTCAGCGCTATCAAAGGAGTGGGAGATAAATGCGATAGGACACCAGTTACCATCATTACATAAGGTTGAGAGCACAGCTCCAGTAGCGATATCCGAGGTGCCCGTTTCGACCCTGACTTCTTGGTCCCAATTAGGATAAGCTAGAAGTGGGGCGGTAGTGAATTTCTTTTTGAGGGCATCAAACGCCGCTTGTTGATCGGATCCCCATGTGAATGGAACGTCTTTCTTGGTAAGATTGTTCAAGGGGTGTGCAATCTCAGCAAAGCCCAAAATGAATCGCCTGTAATAATTACAAAGACCTAGGAAACCTTGGAGCTGCTTTAACTGAGTAGGAACTGGCCAGTCCATAACTCCAGCGACTTTCTTTTCTTGCATTTCTACCCTCTTTTTAGATACTACCATATCAAGAAAGTCCACCTTATCCTTCAAGAAGTGACACTTGGAGGGTTTGACGTAAAGATTGTTATCGCATAAACAACGTAAGACCTCTTTTATGACCTCCTCATGTTCTTCCCGAGTCTTCTTCGACCTAAATATCATACAGTCATCGATATAAATAATTACAACAGCATACATATTGTTAAAAATGTCATTCATCATTTGTTGGAAAGTGGGGGGAAAATTAGTCATGCCGAAATACATTACCGTGGATTCATAGGCACCAATTGGGGTAACAAAGGCACCTTTCCATTCATCACCTTCCTTGATCCGCACATTGTTGTAACCCCAACATAAGTCAAGGGCCGTAAACATATCAGCATTTTTCAGCCAATCTATGAGTTGTGGAATCAAGGGAAGCGGGTAGGAATTCTTGATAGTACCCTCATTCAGATAACGATAGTCGATGACCATCCGTTTTCCACCATCCTTTTTTGGGATAAAGAAGACAGGAGAAGTTTGCGGCGACTTGAAAGGAGCAATATATCCTTTTTTGAGCTCCTTATCTATGAATGCGCGGACTTCATCCATTTCAATGTCTGATAGGGGAATTACTTGACCCTTCTTCAGAACAAAGTCCAACTTGAGATCTACAGTGTGATCCCAAGGCTTTCATAATGGCATTCTAGTCGATTCCTGTTCTGAGAAGACCTCGAGGAACTCGTGATAGGTTTCCAGAACCTGTTTTTTTAGTCCTTTTTCTATAGTACATAAAAATGAGGGACTAGGTTCGAAATAATTAGATGCAGGAGGTCCAGAACCCATAATTTTGCAATACTGAGTGCAGCATGGAAAAGAAATAGTTTTCTGCACCCAGTCAACCTCGGGATTATGGCAGAAAAGCCAGTCATACCCGATGATCATGCGATGTATACCTAATTTAGATATATAAGTGTCTATGGTTTCGAAATGCCCAGCAATTTCCACAATCAGGGTTACCGCATGCTGGGTTTGGCCAATAGTGCCTTCTGATCCATCAGCATTATGTATCTTAATCGGGTTATCGAGGGTAAAGAAGGGAATGCCATGATGAATAATGTAGTCCTGATCAATTAAAGTATGGGTAGCACCAGAGTCCAGGAGAGCTCCGAACCGGTGGCATTCCCATTGACCATCCCGCTGGCAACGTATGACAGTCTCAAGTGAGAACTCTCCACCGAATGACAATGTCGTTGCACGTTGCTGGGAAGTCATGACACACGAGAGGGGTTTATAAATAGAGCTAATTTTTTGTTGTTTTGGAGAGAATTAAGCACACTATTATTTAATTCTGGTGCCGCGCTCAATTGAGACGCTCTCATGGAATGAACAGACAAACTACGTAATACAGAAGACAAATCGGAAATAGGAAAATCGGATTCAGAACAAAACGTAAAAGAAGAAGAAGAAGAAACAGAATTAGGTCCATGCACGGAGGAACCCTCTACTCCTACGTGCTGTGTTCTTTTAAAGCCTTGGCCGCACGCTGCTTAGCATCGACTTCAAACTTGTCCCTATAATAAGCCTCAGCTTTATCTGAGACAAACTGTTGGGTGGCTGTTGCTACTACTGGTGCCATAACCAGGGGAATGGGAATGGGACGGGAGACGAATTATTGTGCCACATGTGCCTGAGAATATTCAGGGACCAGGACGTAAGCTCCCTGGTCATAATCCCAGACAACCTGCTGACGCTGTTGCAGAGGACGGGGCGGACGATGATACGGATTCTTTGGGCAATCAGGCTTGATATGCCCTGGGAGATTACACAAGAAACATGTTTGAGTGTCTGGCCTTGTTTGTGCAGCTTGCTGTACACTTATCTCCATGGGGGCACCGCGGCCTAGCTGAGTTCCTACCGCCATAAATTGTGGTCGTTGAGGGAGGGGAGGCTGGGAAGGAGGCAGATAAGGATATTGACCCTAAGGCTGTGAGACGAAGTGAGAATTAGAGGGGGGACCACGCTCTATCGCCATCTGTTCGTAAGCTCTGCCAACGGCTCTATAATTTTCCTTAAGTGCATCGATCTCGAACTCTAATCTGGGATGGTTCATCCGGACTCTTTCGTAAATGCGGTAGTCAACTGCCTTCTTGAGGATAGTGACAGCGTGGTAATCCTCGATATTGGCCTCGTTCTAAAGAAGCTCAAAATGCTGCAGGAAGAGATCAATCGGGTGTCCGTTTTGGCGAAGACCTTCTAGCTTCCAGAGCGACTCATGGGCGAGTACGTCAATCCGGAAATAACTTTTGATCTCTTTTTGGAGCTTGGACCAACTTGGCCAAGCCGAGTCTCCTTTGGTGCCAATAACGACATCCTGGGTGTTCCTGACTTCAGTTTCCTCATCGTCAAGATATTTTTCCAGCATTAACTGGGCGAAGCCATCCGCCTTCTTTTCGAACTGTGAAAGGACAGCGATACATCTCAGCTTGTCCGACTTTCATGTTTGGGCATCTACCCAAAGATGCAACTTGACCCACCAGAGACGAAAGGTGGATCTATCGCCATCCCATTTATCGGGGTCAGCAATCTTCTTGGTCATGTTGTTCTTTTCTTGGTTTACGTTTAGGGTGGACAGTCTTGTGACGAGATCGTCTAAGTCCACTGAGTTCGACATATTTGATTATGGGGTAAAGGTAGCGGGTAGGGCAGAGATAGGATCAGAAATGTTCATCACCATACCACTCAAAGGAGAAAGAGTGGTGCTCGGTTCTTTGTTTGTCGTGAGAAGGCCAATAGACCTTGTGGGTGCGGGATTGGGGAGGAATCTTGAAAACATCTTCTTTCAACTGCTTACTGTGTGGACTTTTCCAACCACACTCTGGGCAGTCTACAAACTTGCTGCCTAAGGAAATACTTCTTTGATTGGAGGTAATATTGTCTTCTCCGAATACAACAATGCAGGTGGCCGCAGCGACCTAAACTAGAATCCAAAACAGAATACGTAATAGAAAAGAGGTGTGGGGGAGACCGGATCCGCCTGGCTACGGTGTACGGAAATACTATCTGCATTAGACATGACGTCACAGGTGATCACGCGAACCTGGGTACACCGGCATAGTACCACCACGGACAGTTAGGCACTCAACTGACAACAGGGGCTAGTGCTCTATGCCCGACAGCAACATTATCTGTATTTATGACGGCGGATGACCATATACAAACAGCGTGGGGCGAGTGCTGGTCTTGCTACCGTCAAGTGGTAGTGCCTCTTGTTTCCTTAGCTCTGGGACCTAAGCGTTGTGTATGCAGTCTAATCCAAGTGTTATGAACTACCGCCGAAGTGTCTGATCACTTCCACAAGGCTCAGACGATGCTCACAGAGTACACGACTCCTGGCTCAATGAAGAGGGTATGGGGGTCCTTTCTGAACAACACAGTCTACAATGGCCAGAAGACCAAGGCAATAACTATTGTGGTGAACAAAATGGATTAGACTGGGGTTTCCAGTTACAGAGTACTACCTTATATACTGTACAGGCGTGCGCACAGACCATGCTATGCATGGGATGAACTACCATAAATAGACTAAGTGATCTCATGACCATGGGAACGCGATAACGGAGATTAAAGGGGCTGTGTGAGAAGAGTGGAAATTAAAAAGGCGAGGTCACCTCATGGTATGACGTCATTGGCTCTAGACCTGGTCATGTGAGGGTTACCACGGTCATGTGCACAGATCACGTGACTGGAAAAGAAGAAAGTACAAGTCCGAAAAAATTTTGAAAATGTTCATATTATAACAGGGGAGGGAATGAGAGGCATAATGTTGTGCAGCTTGCACCTGGGGATAAAAATTGGCATACTCATTTTCTGCCACAGGTACATAAATACCCTGATCATAGTCCCAAACTACTTGCTGCTATTATTGAGGAACTTAGGAAGAATGATAATATGGGTTCTTAAGGCAATCAGATTTAATGTGTCCTAGGAGATTACAGAGGAAGCAAGTCCTCATGTCTGGCCTTGCAGGTGCTGCCTGCTGCACACCTATCTCTATGGGGGCATCACAACCTGGATGAACTCCAGTTGCCATAAATTGTGGACATTGAGGGGCAGGAGAATTTGAAGGAGGCAGATATTGATAATGATCCTAAGGCCATGGAATGAAATGGAAGTTTTGCAGAGGACTGCGTTCTACTGCCATCTCCTCATACACTCTATTGACAGCTCTATAATTGACCTTGAGATCGTCAATATCTGGTTCTAATTCAGGGTGATTCATTTGAACCCTTTCATAGATGTGGTAATCAACTACCTTCTTGAGAAGCATAATGGCATGATAGTCCTCAATGTTGGCCTCGTTTTGAAGAACCTCAAACCTTTGCAGAAAGAGATCTATTGGGTGTCTATTTTGTCAAAAGCTTTCTAATTTCCAAAGAGACTCATAGGCAAGTATGTCAATCTGGAAATACTTCTTGATTTCTTTTTGAAGCTTGGACTAGCTAGGCCAAGCAAAATCTCCCTTGGTGCCCATGACAACATCCTGGGTGTTCTTCATCTCAATGTCTTGGTCATCAAAATACTTCCCCAATGTAATTTGAATGAACTCATCTGCCTTTTTCTCAAATTGGAAAAAAACCATGATACAATGGAGTTTATCAGACTTCCATGTCTGCACATCAACCCACAGCTGCAATTTAACCCACCACAGATGGAAGGTGGATCGATCACCATCTCATTTCTCAGGATCTGTGATCTTCTTTGTAACATTGGACTTTTTCTTGTCCACATTTAGAGCAGCAAGTGTTATGACTACCTGGGGTAGGAGTAATCACAAGGGGCCTTCAATGACAAGGAGTCGGGTTGGGAGCCAACGATGCAGTACTTCCAATGTGGGGATTCCTCCGTTGGTGGTAGTTGAGGGGATTCCTTGTAGGTGTCAGTAAGCAGGTAGTGAACTGACCGAAGAGTCAGGTTGGGAACTGACACGCAGTACTTCCGTTGTGGGGATTCCTCCAACGGTGGTCAAGGTTCCGGTAAGTCAAAGGACAAGTTGATCAAGGAAGCGATTTAGAGGTTTCCTAATTGTGGGGCGAGTAAGACGAGAAGAGCAAATAGATTGCTAGGCAACGAGATACAAGATAGCTCGAAGGAGGTCTAAACTAGCGATCTAGGTGATACTCAAGTCGTTTATATATGCAGTCTCCTCACGCACGGACCATAGTAAGGAATGCGAGGAAGACTATAAAAGAAAGGGTTATGTGTTATGGATCAAAAGAAGACACATAACGGAATGGAAGGAAACCCGAAAAGGAAGGGCGCGTAATGATGAAGAGCAGAATACGCGGCCAATGCATCACGGAAAAATCAATGAGACAGATATGGTAAGAGGAAGCGCCATGGGTACGGAGGTAGTCGAAGAAGCCTGAGGCGAAGAAAAGGAATGAAGTCCAATGGATGTCCTAGGATATGGCGTATGAGAGGACCTAGGACTGATGGTAGTACATGGATTGAGCAGAGATGAAAGAGAAGTACGAAGAAAAGGAAAAGTTGTAACAGCAAGTCTTGCAATGAGATCATCTAAGTCCACTTGAGACATATTTGACTACAGGTTTAAGATATCAGGTAGGGTGGAGATAAGAGTGGAAATGTTCAACACTGTAGTATTCAAATGAGAAGGAATGGAATTTGGTTCGTTGTTTGTCATGAAAACACCAATAGACCTTGTGAATATAGGATTGAGATGAAATCTTGACTATCTTCTTTCAGCTGCTTATTGTGTGGACTATTCCAATCACACTCTGGGCAACCTACAAACTTGCTGTTGTAAAAAGTACTTCTTAAAACAGATGTAATATCTTCTTCCCCATATACAGATCCTAAGGTGGCTGCAGCAACCTAAACTATTATTCAGAATGAGAATGCATGAAGGAACTGGAAACACCTGGCTATAGCGATGGAAATACTATCCACATTAGATGTGATGTTACAGGTGTTCACATGAACTTGCCCACACCAGCATAGTGGAAGATGAACAGCTAGGCACTCAGCTGATGACAGGAGCTAGTGCTCTATACCCAGTAGCAACGTTATCTGTATTTAGACAGCAGATGGTCATATAAAATAGTGTGAAACAAGTGCTAGTCTTGCTGCAGTCAAGTAGCAGTAACTCTTGTTTCCTTAGCTCTAGGACCCAAGTGTTGTGTATGATAGTCTAATCCAAGTGTTATGATTTTATTGCAAATGACAAAATCAATGCCACAAGGCTTGGAACTAACTTGCAGGCTACACAAGTCCTGGCTTGACAATGAAAAAGAGATGGGAGTCTTCTCCAGTTAACTCAGTCTATAATGGCCAAAAGACCAGAGCAATAACTATAAGAGGTAATCAAATGGATTAGACTGGAGATGCCAGTTGCAAGGTGTCTACTTTATATACTGTACAGGTGTGCACACAGACCATGCTATGCATGAGAGGGATTATTGTAAATAGACTGATGAAAGAAGTGACAGTGGGAGAGAAACAACAGAAATTAAAAGGGGCTGTGTGAGAAGAGCAGAAATTAAAGAAGCATGGTTACCATGAGGTATGATGTCATTAGTTCTAGACCTAGTCATGTGATGGTTACCATGGTCATGTGCACAGATCATGTGATTGAAAAGAGAAATACGTTAAGTTCAAAAAGTTTGAAAATATTCATATTATAACAAGTATCTTCTTTCATTACCACAATTCTTTGTGTAAAAAAGGCCATTCTTCTTTGTAAATTGAGGAAAATGGCTTGGTTATGCCATAATCTTTGCAAGTAATGGCTTGCTCTTATATCTTTGCTAA
>JBBPQZ010000042.1:0-33306 GCA_038092795.1 Boletus rubissimus
AGATGAGGTCACCTGCTTATGAGTATCTAAGTCAAACACAATTCAAAAGTTGAGAAAGTGCATTAGGGAGTGGTGTTTGTTTGTCAGTCTGGATTTCAGTGTTAGTTATTTGGTAAACACAATATGAATTCCCTCACAATTGCCACATGGTCATAATTAATCTAGGATTGAAAGTAGTTAGCTAGGATATCAACATATTGGACAAGGCTGGACCTTATAGCCTTCCCTCATCACAAGGTTGAACACATCTCATAGTGTCATGATATTTTTTTCTGAAACTGTTTTCCATATGGGTATGATTGCAAATACCCCAGGGTACTTCTCTACTTTGTTGTGAAGCAGAATACGGCCATCATCTTATTGAAGTTTCTGAAGAACATACTGTTTGAAATATTCCTCCATGATTTTCACCATCACTGTGGTGACTCTCATAGCTCTATATATGTAAATTAACTTCCATCAAGATTCAAACAACATAGCCATACTCAATATTTTCTAGGGGCTTATCAACTAGCTACAGGACATGCGGTCAGCCAGTGACATATAAATGACTGGCTCCTGTTAGAGTTAGTATGCAATTGTGTCTCCAGTTGCAGAAATTTCAACTAGACCTCTCTCAAAAAAGTCCAAAACACCATATTTGTTCCTGTGGTCCAGCATCCACCCATATCAATGCTCTCTGTAACCTGTGTGAATATGATTGAGGAGTTGCCTAAGTATTGATCAAGACACACTCTTATACAGTAGGCATTCCACTATGTTCAACTTCTCGCGGTCATTCATGGCCTTAAGGCATGGTGCCACTATCTCCACAGCTCTGCCTTTCCCGTCCAATCTTCATGGATCACAAGAATTTGACATACTTCCATCAACCTCAAACTCTAAACTGCCGCCAAGCTCATTGGCTCATTGACCTTGCAGACTTTGATCCCAAGATGATCCATGTCCCCAGCATACAACTTGCCAGTCTAGATGCCTTGTCTTACTGCCTGAATCTCCTTCCCATATCTGACCTTGATAATGAAGGAGTACAGTAACCCTTCTCCCTCCTTCCCTTTTTGTTAACACTATTGACATCACGCTTCATGAATGCATCAAGGACTCTTCTGAGTCCAATACCCTTGTTCTCCAAGCCCTCCACTTCATGAACAAGGATATTCTCCCTACATTCCGTTCCCAGCTTGCCAATTGGCAAATGGAAGCCAGCATTCTCACCTACCAAGGTTGCATTTACGTCCCTACTAACAACTCTTTGCGGCATTCTATTTTACAATGTTGCCACAATCATGATACTGCCGGTCATTTCAAATGTTATTGCACCATGTTTGATAACTTCAAGAAAGTCGAATGCATGATCAAACCCAGAAGCCAAGTTGAAGATCTGGGCATCATAACTAGGGTTGCTGTCCCACATCTTGTCATATTCATCAAAGTTAGGAAAATCCTGGATAATTTGCTTTAAAAAGACATGAATGATGATGAATGGCAAATCAATAGAGTAAAACTTACAATGGAGATTAGAGTGACCTGATCTTGGATCTGAAACGAAATAAGGCCCTTGTTACGTCGTCCTTCTAAAAGATATTCATATGACGCCCCTGTCTTCCTTCAACGGTTTTTCCTTCGCTAGTACACCAGGATTCAATGCATCCGCTTGGGTGCAAGGGATCTTATCTTATCTCCCATCCTCTACCGTCCTAGATCCATTAATCTCGCCCCCACCACTCATCCGCTTAGTTCCTTACCTTATTCCCATGACGTCACTATTACGTAACCATTCTACAACATTCTCCGACCTTCCGCGCCGACCCTAAACCTGGTCCGTGCACATGTAGCTGTAATATATAAAGTAGTCGATCCCACTTGTATTCCCCAGTTTCGGAATTCCATTTCTTTGACTCGATTATCACACTTAGTGACTCTTGTCAACTCCTGGTTCTTTCATAATTCCGAAACTCTCTAGTCGCCGGTCATCTCGACCCCCGACTCCCTTTCTTTGTCGTTACTCATATCACCTATGCCTGTTGACGCGCACTTCGCAGCGTCACTGCCTACTTCGTCCCACTTTCCTTCGCACTCAGCCTGTATGGGGTCATTCCCTGGGCAACGCGTCCACCCATCCGCGCCGTCGCTCTTCGCGATAGTGTACTAGTCGGATCCCAGACTTAAGGGAAATCTCTCCTTCTCGGAGATTAAACGAGAGCGGACTGCAACCGCGCCCACTGCATTCATACGGTCGTCCGCCATTATAAATAAGGATAACGTTGCTACCGGGCATAGTGCACTAGCCCCCGTCGTCCGCTGAGTGCCTAGCGGTCCGTGTTGGTTCTACGCCGGTGAACCCAGGTTCTCGTAATCACCTGTGACGTCACGACTGACGAGGGCAGTATTTCCTTGAGCTGTAGTAAAGCTCTTCCAGTCCCCCCCCTCTTGTCTACTTCCGTTTGCCGCTGGAGATTCCAGAGGCTTCATTTTTAGAAATCTGTGCCGAATTATTCGCCGTCTTCGCCAAGACCCAGTTAGGGTAGTCATCGAAATCTTCCAAAACCTTATCTCCGCCCTCCACCGCTACAACGACGCCTTTATCCTGCAAGCAGCGTGGGACCAGTGGGATGCCCGTATGGAGACTATCTCCTCCAGCTCATTTGAAAGCCTGGGTCCTCTATAAAAAGAGGCAGAGAATCGTCTATTGGTACCGATACGACCTTCTGCGGGAAGAAGTTCAAGTGACGGAAGGCCTCCCTTATCTATGTCCCAAAACCACCCTCCGTCGCCCAGCTCGATATGTCTAAAACCGGAACCCCGTCGCCATACGCCCGTCTCCCTTCCTGCATTGAGGTCCAATCACCGCAACCAGAGCGGATCTCCACGTTCTCCATGCAGGGACTCAGCCAAGCCCTGGCTGATGTGCCGATGGAAGGAACAAGTAAAACCCCGGTCGCTAAGCCAGGACCGATACGCCCTCCGCACGTCTGTCCCTTGATACCACCCAGTCACCCTCTGCCCACCTTCACGGACGAGCAAGCAGATCAAGCCCATCTTGACTTCGAATATCTCACGTGGAGGTATAACTATGCCAGGGAGTTTCCCGATAAACCAATCCCGCCGCTCCACCTCCACCGATCACCAACGGGAATTCCCGGAGCAAAGCCACCAAAAGAAGACCCCCCTCCCCCTCCATCGTCGCCATCCAGCGAAGGGCAACCACTAGGCGTACCCTTCCGCCCACATGAACCGATCCGGCGCCCTGAGCGAGACCAGAAGCTCGGAAAGTCCATCTACACAAAACCCAACTTCTATACGGGCGACAAGGAGAAGTTCCAGTCATGGTGGAGACAGGTCACGGTGTACATGCGCGGCTTTGAGAACGAACCCTCCAGCCGTCAAAAGATCTTAATCACTACCTCGTACATGAAGGGAGAGAACCCCGCTGGGCGGTGGGCAGACCTCCAGATCAGGCGTAAGATCGACGAGCACCAAGAGTTCACCACCTTCGAGGCAAACCTAAAGCGAGCGTTCCAACCAGCCGGCCTAAAGAGAAAGGCCCAGACCAAACTCTTCGCTCTCAGACAAGGAAACGACTCGGTGGAGGACTTTTTCACCAAGCTGTACCAGTACGCTGATGAGGCCGAGTATGATACCATCGCGAATGGGCGTTCGCTGGTGGATCAAATTCGCCGATGCGCACGGCAGGTACTGGTGAACCACGTGGAAGACAACAACCACGTGCTGATCGACTCAGAGGATTTGTTCGAATGGGAGGAAGCCCTGCAGAAGACTCAGGAAATCCTCCGAGAGCGAGGCGAAAGGAACCAGGCAGTCCGCCCCAATCCTACGCCCCAAAGATTCATCCCTCGTCGACCCGTAGCGCAGTACAACCCGCCGGCCGGACCTCCTCCTACTGCCACCGCAGCCCCCCACCTGAACGCGCCAGGCGTATTCCCAGGACGTGGAGCTCCTATGAAGCTCAATAAGGCACGTGCTGCAGGGATATGCCGAAGGTGTGGTAAGCCTTGGCCCTGCCAAGAGCACCCCCCGCGTCCGCGTGGCCCGAGAGCGCGAGCAGTGGAATGGAACGGGCAAGTTATCTCCTCCCAGCAATTTTCCCAAATCCGTGCTTTGATGAACGCCGCCGAATTGCCTGAGCAGGAACCTCAGGCCACAATCACAGAAGTTGTGGAAGAGAATCAGGACTCTGGATCGGGTTTTCAGTCAGTACAGTAGATACCAGTCGCTCTACTGTACCAAATAAGTCATTGTCGCCTGTAAACGTACTATCAAGCAATCGTTATACAATTTTGTCGCGTCATGACCAGACTGATAAGACCGCCCGAGTGAACCTTCCGACAACCACATTAGAAGTCGTAAGGTCAAAAAAGGAAATACCCCTCCTCGTGCGAGGATCCCCGGGTGCGGCCGGGTACGATCTGTATGCCTCGGAAGAGACGGTAGTTCCAGCCAAAGGACAAGCCCTAATATCAACCGGGCTATCCATGAAGATACCACCAGGCCATTATGGACGAATCGCACCGAGGAGCAGACTGGCCGTTAAAAAGAAACTGACTACAGGGGCCGGAGTGATAGACAGCGACTACCGAGGAGAAGTAAAAATCTTGCTGTTCAATTTCTCGAACGAGGATTTCGTAGCCAAGAAGGGTGACCGAGTGGCACAACTAATCCTCGAAAAAATATCAACGCCTCCAGTGAAAGAAGTGACCTCCCTCGACGAAACAAAACGAGGTGAGAAAGGGTTCGGAAGCACCGGGACTTCCAAGGTAGGGGGTAATGCGGCTGCAGAGCGCCCTTCCCCCAAGAACTGAAGGAGCCGGAATTCGGACCACTATTGGATGAACACGGTGGACCCCTGGACTATACGATGGATGAAAAGGCAGGTGGAAAATCCAGACGTCGCTAGAAACCTGGGACACCTAAGATCATTCGTCCATGAATCCAGGAAAGCCGAGGTCACACCCGATCTACTCATAGATCTAAAACAAATGAGCGACTCCGATGCACACTGGATCTTGAGGGATCTCCAAAGACCCCCCAAGTATAAGAAGGCATCGGTCAGAAAAGAGCGAAATTCTCTCGAGATACCCGTAACCCTAAGGATGTCCGACGGAACCAGCGCGGAAGTCCAAGCCCTGATCGACTCGGGTTGCACGGGGTCGTCGATACATGAGAAATTCGTGGCTGAGAAGGGGGTGGTCACCCATGCCCTCCCGCGACCCATGTCCGTGTATAATGCAGACGGTTCCCTCAACCAATCGGGTAAAATCGAGAAATTTGTTATCGTCGAAATGCAGATCCAGGACCACAAGGAGCAACTGGCCCTTGCAGTCACAAACCTAGGTCCAAACACCGTCTTCCTGGGGCACGACTGGTTAAAAACCCACAACCCCGAGATAAACTGGAAGATGGGACGGATCTCGTTTAGATGCGAGGAGGACCACATGCCTCGCCTAGAAAGCTGCGACAACGACGACGAAGAGGACGCCGAATTTATCCCGCATGATGGAGATCGGTTGTTCAAGCTCGATACGGAGAGCTACCTCTGAAACACGGCAACGGACATAGCGGCCAGAGACTTCGCAACAAAAAAGAAAAAGACCTTCGAGGAAGCAGCACCCAGTTACGTACACAACTACGCCAACGTGTTCACCAAAGAGAGCTTCGACGAACTCCTCCCGAGGCGACCATGGGACCACGCCATTGAACTCCTACCAGGGGACCACACGGTGGACTGTAAGGTCTATCCGCTAAATCCCGGGGAGCAAGAAGAGCTGGACAAGTTCCTCGAGGAAAACTTGAAGTCCGGACGCATCCGCCCATCCAAATCACCATTCGCATCGGCCTTTTTCTTTATCAAGAAGAAGGACGGTCGCCTCCGACCCGTACAAGATTACCGGAAACTAAACGAAGTAACGAGGAGAAACCGGTATCCACTCCCGCTGATCGCCGAACTGGTAGACAAACTCAAAGCAGCCAAATATTACACCAAGTTCGATGTGAGATGGGGGTACAACAATGTATGGATGGCCGAAGGAGACAAATGGAAAGCTGCGTTCAGGACCAACCGCGGCCTTTTCGAACCCCTAGTGATGTTCTTCGGGCTGTGTAACTCCCCAGCCACCTTTCAAACAATGATGAACTCATTATTCCGAGATCTGATCAATAGAGGGGTCGTGGTGGTCTACATAGACGACATCATGATCTTCACCAAGACACTCGAAGAACACCGAAAGGTAGTGCGGGAGGTACTCCAAATCCTAAGGGAACACCACCTATACCTCAGACACGACAAATGCGATTTTGAAGTGCAAGAGACCAAGTTCCTCGGACTCATCGTATCGCAAAACGAGGTAAAGATGGACGAAAAAAAGGTAGCAGTGATCAAAGACTGGCCAGTGTCCACATCGAAAAGGACCCTACGAGACTTTCTAGGGTTTTTAAACTTCTACCGACGATTCATAAAGAACTTCGCCCAGATCGCGCGCCCCCTGAGCAGCCTTACCTCAGTAAAGAGAGACTTTGAGTGGTCACCAGACTGCCAAAAGGCCTTCGAACAACTCAAGGAAACGATCGCCACGGCACCCGCGTTAGCCATGCCCACAGACACCGACTCATTCCGCATCGAGACGGACGGATCGGGAATCGGAATAGGCGTGGTCCTATCACAAAAACAGGAAGGAACGTGGCACCCGGTGGCATTCATTTCAAGATCCCTCAATGACGCAGAGCGGAACTACCATGCGGTGGACCTCGAAATGCTAGCCGTTATCTTCGCTCTCCAAGAGTGGAGACAATACCTCCTTGAGGCAGTCCATCCCGTCGAAGTGCTAACGGATCACAAGAACCTCGAGTTCTTCCGAAAGCCACAAGATCTCTCCCGCCGTCAAGCCAGATGGCAACAAATGGTCCAGGAATACAAGTTGTCCTTCAACTATAGACCTGGCAAAACGAACCCAGCAGATCCTCTGTCCAGGAGGCCAGATTATGAGAAGGGGGTAAACACTGATAACAAGCAACAGATCCTGCTCCCCAATTCTCTTTTCCCAAACGAGGGTGGTAACGTGGCTGCTGAGCGCCCTTCCACCCTGATTCAGATAAAGGCTGTCGCCTTGACGAGCATCCTCAATCGCATCAAGAAGCTACAATACAAACTAGAACGGTTTGCGAAAGAGGGGCTCGAGAAGGCTGAGTTGCCCTGGACTAAAAAGGACGAACTGGTGAAATGGAAGGACCTCATCTACATCCCGAACGACGCCAAACTCAGAGAAGACATCATCCGGGCCAATCACGACCACCCGATATCAGGCCACCCGGGAGTCTGACGGACCCGAGATCTGATTATGAGCGAATACTATTGGCCCTCCCTGAGGAGGAATGTAGAGGAATACGTAAAAGGTTGCGACGCCTGCCAAAAGGTCAAACCAAAAACCACGACAACCACCACCCCCCTTCACCCAAACGAGATCCCATCGTCCCCATGGGAGATCGTCTCCGTAGACCTGATCGGACCCCTACCACAGTCACAAGGGAAAAATGCTATCCTCGTGGTGGTCGACCGATTCTCCAAGATGATACACCTGATCCCCGCCACCGATACGATCACCTCGCAAGGGGTAGCCACGGCGTTCCGTGATCACATATTCAAATTACACGGAACCCCCCGAAAGGTGATATCAGACCGAGGACCCCAATTCGTGTCATCGTTCATGAGAGATTTATATACCCTCCTGAAAATCGAAGCCAACCCGTCCACGGCATATCACCCCCAAACCGATGGGCAGACGGAACGGATCAATCGGGAGGTAGAAAAATACTTGTGGATCTACGTAAACCATCGTCAAACGGACTGGGTTGATTGGCTGGCGATAGCGGAGTTCGCCCACAACTCGCAAACCACGAGCGCAACAGGAGTATCCCCGTTCATCCTCAACTTCGGGCAACAACCCATGATCCCGGCACAGAAAAAGGAGGTTAAGAACGAATCGGCGACGACTTTTGTAGAGCAGATGAAGTCCAGCTACGAGATGGCAAAAAAGGCGCTGGAAAAGGCGGCAGAAGCAATGAAGAAAACCCACGACCGCGGAATGAGGAAAATCAAGGAATATAAGCTGGGGCAACGGGTACTCCTAGAGGCGAAGAACATCAAAACCAACAGGCTGACAAAGAAGTTCGATGACAAGAGGTACGGGCCCTTCAAGGTGAAGGCGAAGGTGGGAACAGCGGCCTACAAGCTAGAGCTACCAAAGACGTGGAAGGGGATCCACCCAGTGTTCAACGAGTCCCTCCTCACCCCCTACGTAACGGGGGTATACCCCACACAAGCTAAGCCGAAACCACCCCCTCCAGTCATTATCCAACAAGAAGAGGAGTACGAAGTACAAGAGGTGGTAGACTTGAGAAAGCGGCGAGGGAAAACGGAATACCTAGTACACTGGAAGGACTACCCCCGTGAAGAACGCACGTGGGAACCCAAAACAAACCTAGCCCACGCCGCCAAGAGAATCAAGGAATTCCACCAAAAACACCCCGAAGCGACCCGCGTACTCCGAGGTAACGTGGCTGCTGCGCGCCCTTCCTCAGAGCCATGCGATTGCTCCCTTTGTACCTTCCACGACCCCCTCTTCATGAATAATGATTTCAAATCCTTCACCGCCTCGCTTAATCGCCTTCCGGATTCCTTGTTCGAGATACCATCACCCAGAGCCGAACCCAAATTAACCGGCATTCTGATCGATCGGAAGTTCGATCTTGAGAAGGGGGTAATGAAACGAAATAAGGCCCTTGTTACGTCATCCTTCTAAAAGATATTCATACGACGCCCCTGTCTTCCTTCAACGGTTTTTCCTTCGCTAGTACACCAGGATTCAATGCATCCGCTTGGGTGCAAGGGATCTTATCTTATCTCCCATCCTCTACCGTCCTAGATCCATTAATCTCGCCCCCACCACTCATCCGCTTAGTTCCTTACCTTATTCCCATGACGTCACTATTACGTAACCATTCTACAACATTCTCCGACCTTCCGCGCCGACCCTAAACCTGGTCCATGCACACGTAGCTGTAATATATAAAGTAGTCGATCCCACTTGTATTCCCCAATTTCGGAATTCCATTTCTTTGACTCGATTATCACACTTAGTGACTCTTGTCAACTCCTGGTTCTTTCAGGATCCATACCTTCACCAGTTGACTTGGATTATCCAGCTGCCTGCCAATATATATTTTTTAATCTGAGTCCTATTTTAATGCAGTTCTCAAAGTTTTGCAGATATACACATATTAAGACAGCTTTGAATTGCTATACTGAACTTTCCAGGGTTGGGTGTATAGTGATGGAGATAGTGGGCATCATGTTCAAAGATGTGTTTTGCCAGGATGGCTTTGATATCTTTCTTAAGCCAACCATAAGCCTTTTGAGTTGGTTTGGTATCTTGGAATTTGCAATTTTTCTTTTCACTGAATAAAACACAATTGGCCAGGTAGGTTAAAAGCCATGACCAGAGGCTTTCTGTAAGATGTGCATATAGATCCCATTGTATTGAATCACTCAATTCTTACTCTTTAACTTGCTTTGCCTATTCAGAGCCTGTGCCTGTGCAAGCTTTTGGCTGACTTCTTTACTACAATAATAATATCATGTCAATTGGAGAAGGCTGACCAGACTGAAAAACAATGAAAGGTTAAGATCCACGGCCTACACCATGGGAGGTGGGGGGCATAATGCATCTAGCTTGTCCTTGAAGGCATGCTAAGTGATGAATGTGAGGCTTGAGGAAAAACATTCTTGAATCTCCAATTCCTAGCTGTAGTGATCACTTAGTAGTAGATTGTTGACTGATAGAGCAAATAAAGGTCTCAGATAAAGGCAATTGCAAGTGGCACAAGTTTGGTAACTAGGAATAACATTGGTATTGTGTATAACTAGCTAAGAATATAATAGTACAAAGATGGTATATTTATATAAGGGAAACTGGTGCATAGAGGGCACAAATCCTGGTCTATGCAACCTCCCATACCAACAACAAATAATATATTCATCTTTTGATGTCTTGTCAATGAAACCAGTTGCTATAGCTTATACTATACCATTTATATGACAAAATCAGCATAGATATTTTTGTTTTGCTTTGTAGCAATGTGACAGAGCTTTTTGCAGCTTATATCAGCTTATTTGAGTTTGTCAAAGATTATTAAGAATTATAACAAAATAAAGCAGTTGTTTTGCACAAGTGATAGAAGTTCATCAAGAAGGTAGTTGAAATTGGCACAGATGAAGCTATAGATATAGTCAAGATCATCATGATCCAGGAGATGGGGCCAACTGTAAAAAGTAGAATTGGAATTGATGACATCCTTGATTTCATGCCAAAGCTTGAGAGTATGATAGAATGTGTGCTTGGAACATTCACATCAATTAAATCAAAGTAGGCCACATGCATGAAATGTAATGGCAGCAAGCTTTAGCATTACAGTGTGTTTTGTGATCTAATATGGTATCACCACTGTTGGAGGAGATATTGATGCTTTACACATTGTATTCAGTCATATATGCTACATCTATGTAATCAAATTATAGTGGCACATGTGTGCCAAGTTCCTGACTCTAAATAAACAAACCTTGCATTGGGTTCAATATCACTCTTTGGTTGATAAGTGTTAAGACCAGATTAACTCTAGTATAAACTCCAGAACTCTGAAGTTATGTCTGAGGGAAGAGATGGGACTTTGGCTTCACCGTATATGATACACCCTTGTCAGAGTCTGGTGTCCCAGATTTGCAGAGATGGTCAGAGATGGTCAGAGGCAGACCAAGAGTTGGAAACAATCCAAAGTCGATCAAAGATAGGTTGGAAACGAGTCGTCAAAACTCAAACAGAAGTCAATGGAGGTGGAGGTGAGTCTAAGATGATATTTGAACTGAAGTACAAGCTCTATTGGTGTGATTTTATATATGGAGTAAAAATCGAAGACAAAGTAGTAAAGTTCAGGGGTCTGAGTATTTTCTAGGGTAAGTAATGAGATAGAGGAATATAGCTAAAAGGGTCAGCGGGTTACTATGATAAAGTCAGGAGGATGGAGATGACAGGATACAGGTAGATGGAAGTGAAAAGGGATTGGAAATACACTATACAGGATATATGAGATGGAGAGACAACTCTGGAGATCTGGAGTTGTGATGTAGATGAAATAAGTCTAGAGTTGGCATGTAGAGTGCTGGAGTTGCTGGAGTTGGACTTGTATGAATTTTGGAATATGACAGTATCCTCCTCTTAGACCTAAACCCCTGAAGGCTCATTAGTGACAATACAGAGTTATGAAAATCAAAGTCTGAAAATTTGTGGGTCAGAGGTGAAAGCCTATGAAAACTAACTCAATTCTACTAGTATCTCTCTATTCAAAACCACCACCATGTCCAAAAAGGAAGACATCAGCAAGTGGTCTGATGCTCACCTGATGGAAAACAACAACAACAACAATGACCTTTGTATGGTGAAGTTTGTCAAACAGAGGTGATGATCGAAGGCAAAGAAGGAGGAGGAGGTGAGGTGGAAGGTGGAGAAGGAGAGGAAGAAAGTGGAGGAGGAGAAAGCACACAAGAAAGAGAGATACAAGGTGGCCAAAGCAGCAGCCAAGAAAAGAGTGAGTTACATCCTAGTCAGAGGTGGTGGAGCTGACAGAGTCAAGGCTGAGGAGGTGTGTGAGCAGCAGCAACAACACACTAGGACAAGTAAAGGAAAGGTGCAGGAGGTGTCGGAGGTGGAGGCGTTGACCTACACCAAGTTGAATTGATGCATGGCCATGACAGAAGGACCCAAGGAGTCAAAATTCATACATTTTCTATGGTCAGAATTCTACAAAACTTTAGGGATGGATATTTTATACTATGAACTACCTTTCCCTGGATTTTCTTAATTTTCCCACCATTTGTCATATAATGATCAAACTTGTAATTACAAAGAAATTCTTTATATTTCATTTCTACCCTACATACTTGCCAAGTAGCTACCATTCCCACAATCACATGACCATGTACTACCCCTAAATGAGTCATACTTAGTCAGTATGAGTCAACATGAGTTACAATGAACATTAGCATCCATGATTACCAAAAAGTGTATTAGATTCAGCTTGGCTTAGTATGAGTCAGCATGAGTCATGAGCTAAAATTAGACTACCCCTGATTTGTAATGCATGAGTCAGCATGAGTCAGTGCCAAGCCTACCAAGTCAAAGCTTATCCAATCAAAATGAGCCATCTGTAATCCTTTTGGCAATTAACAGCTAATCACTCAGTATTCCCTTGGCATTTGTAAGTGATTTGTAAGCTAGCCAGCCTAGCACAGCCACTGTAAATATCTATATAAGGAGAGCCTTTCAGGCCACAAAAAGCAGATTTTTATCCAGAGAAATTCTTATCCCCTAAGATTTGATCTTACGGAGGAGTTCTCTCTTAAAGAGACTTTCTCACTCCATTCAGAAGTTCCCTCCACAGGTAACCCACAGAGGGCCTAGTGCAGGACAATTCCACAGCTTTAGTACTACTAAATAGTTTGTTAGAAGCAAAAGACTTGTACCTAAGAAGGAACAAGTGAAATAGGACACCTTTAGAAAAAAAACCCTTCATAGGGCAGCTAAAGGGAATAGATCCCCAACAACCTAGACTACTAGGACCTAAGCATATCTGCTATATCAGCTGACTAAGCCACCTAAAGGGATAAGTGCTAGTTTTGCTTGACCTGATTCTCATCTTCTTAGTTGTACAATAAAGATTGAGTTATTAAAACCTATCTGAGTGAACTAAGTGAAGCCTAGTTTGAATTCCAGCAAAGCCTGGAACATGTATACATCTCTACACCTTTATATCTTAGCATATCTACAGATCACTGCTAACATCTTTATATTTTTACAACCTTTTGGTTTACTAACACTGTTATAATATGAATATTTTCAAACTTTTTGTACTTGCATTTCTCTTCTTTTTCAGTCACATGATCTGTGCACATGACCGTGGTAACCCTCACATGACTAGGTCTAGAACTAATAACATCATAACATGAGGTGACCTCGCCCCTTTTAATTTCTGCTCTTCTCACACAGCCCCTTTAATCTCCGTTATGTCTCTCTCACGATTGTGGAATCACTTAGTCTATTTATGGTAACCTCTCCCACGTATAGCATGGTTTGTGCACGCACATGTACAATATATAAAGTAGCACTTTGCAACTGGTATCCCTAGTCTAATCCATTTTGTTCACCATGATAGTTATTGCCTTGGTCTTCTGGCCATTGTAGACTGTGTTGAGCGAAGAAGACCCACATACCCTCTCCTTGAGCCAGGAATTGTGTATCCTGCGAGTTAGTTCTGAGCCTTGTGGTTTGTCGTTCGCGATAAGATCATAACACTTGGATTAGACTTTCATACACAATGCTTGGGTCCCAGAGCTAAGGGAACAAGAGGTACTACCACTTGACGGTAGTGAGACCAGCACTTGCCCCACGCTGTTTATATATGGTCGTCTGCTGTACAAATAAAGATAACATTGCTACCAGGCATAGTGCACTAGCTCCCATCATCAGCTGAGTGCCTAGCTGTTCGTGTTGGTTCTATGCCAGTGTACCCAGGTTCACGTGATCACCTGTGACATCACGTCTAACATGGATAGTATTTCCGTATGCCATAGCCAGGCGGATCTGGTCTCCCCCATGCCTTCTTGTTTCATATTTTCGCTTTGAATTCTAGTATAGGTCACTGTGGCCACCTTTGTCGTTGTAGTCAGAGAAGACACTATTACCTCTGATCCAAGAAGTACTTTTTCAGGCAGCAAGTTTGTAGGTTGCCCAGAGTGTGGTTGGAATAGTTCACACAATAAGTGACCGAAAGAAGATATTCAAGATTCCGTTCTGATCCTGCATCCACAAGGTCTATTGGTCTTCCCACGACAAGCAAAGAACCGAACACCATTCGTTCTCCTTCGAATTCTATGGAGATGAACACTTCCGCTCTTACCTCCACCCTACCTGCTACCTTACCGTAAACAAGTATGTTGACGTCAGTGAACTTAGACGATCTTGTCGCAAGGCTCTCCGCCCTAAACGTAAACCAAGAAAAGAACAACGTGACAAAAAAGATAGCCAATCCTGAGAAATGGAATGGCGATCAATCCACCTTCCGTCTTTGGTGGGTAAAGTTGCGTTTATGGGTGAATGCACAAACGTGGAAGTCGGACAAGCTGAGATGCATTGCTGTCCTTTCATGGTTTGAGAAGAAGGCAGATGGCTTCACCCAACTTACGTTGGAAAAGTACCTTGATGATGAGGAAACTGAGGTCAAAAATGGTCAGGATGTCGTTATTGGCACCAAAGGAGATTCAGCTTGGCCAAGTTGGTCCAAGTTGCAAAAGGAGATAAAGGACTACTTCCAAATTGATGTGCTCTCTCACGAGTCACTTTGGAAGCTAAAAGGTCTCTGACAAAACGGCCACCCAATCAACCTCTTCCTCCAATGTTTTGAGGTCTTACAGAACAAGGCGAATATTGAGGACTATTACACCATTATGCTCCTCAAGAAGGGGGTAGATTATCACATCTATGAATGGGTTTGAATGAATCACCCGGGATTAGAATTCAGCATTGACGAGTTCAAGGAAAATTATAGAGCTGTCGGAAGAGCCTACGAGCAAATGGCGATAGAGCGCGGTCCTTCTGCTAATTCCCATTTCATCCCATGGTCTCAGGGCCATTATCAATATCTGCCTCCTTCCCAACCTCCCTCCCTCAATGTCCTCAGTTTACGGCAACTGGGATACAGCCGGGCCGCGGTGCCTCCATGGAGATAGAAGTGCAGCAAGCTGCACCTGCAAGGCCAGACACTCGAACTTGCTTCTTGTGTAATCTTCCTGGGCACATTAAGCCCAATTGTCCTAAAAACCTGTACTGACATTCGTCCTGTCCTCCCTAGCAGCGTCAACAGGTTGTTTGGGATTACAACCAGGGTATTTATGTTCCCGTCCCTGAATATTCCCAAGCGCAAGTGGCACAACAAGTTATCTCCTGTCCCCTCCCCATTCTCCCAGTTACGGCACCGGTAGTAGCAATGGCTGCACAACATTTTGTCTCGGAAGAAGCCAAGGCATATTACAGGGACAAGTTTGAAGTCGAGGCTAAGCAGCGCGTGGCTGAGGCTTTAAAAGGACACAGCACGTAGGAGTAGAGGGTTCCTCCATGCCTGGACCTACTTCTTCTTCTTCTTCTTTTACGTCTTGTACAGATTCCGATTTTCCTATTTCTAATCTTTCTTCTGTATTACATACTTTGTCTGCCTCTTCCATGAGAGCATCTCAATTGAGCATGGCACCGGAATTAAATAATAGTGTGCTTAATTCTCTCCAAAAACAACAAAAAATTAGTTCTATTTATAAACCCCTCTCATGTGTCATGACTTCCCAATATCGTGCAACGACATTGTCATTCAGCGGAGAGTTCTCACTTGAGACTGTCATACGTTGCCAAAGGGATGGTCAATGGGAATGTCACCAGTTCAAAGCTCTCTTGGACTCTGGTGCTACCCATACTTTCATTGATCAGGACTACGTTTTACATCATGGGATTCCTTATTTCACCCTCAATAACCCGATTAAGATATATAACGCTGATGGATCAGAAGGTGCTATTGGCCAAATCCAGCATGCGGTAACCCTGATCGTGGAAATTGCAGGACATTTCGAAACTATAGACGCTTATATATCCAAACTTGGTACACATTGCATGATCATCAGGTATGACTGGCTTTTCCGCCATAATCCCGAGGTCGACTGGGTGCAGAAAATTATTTCATTTCCGCGCTGCACTCAGTATTGCAAAATTATGGGTTCTGAACCTCCTGCTTCTAATTATTTTGAACCAAGTCCTTCCTTTTTACGTACTATAGAAGAAGGACTAAAAGATCAAGTCTCCGAGGTGTACCACAAGTTCCTGGAAGTCTTCTCGAAACAGGAATTTACAAGAATGCTGTTACGAAAGCCTTGGGATCATGCTGTAGATCTCAAGCTGGACTTCGTTCCAAAGAAGGGTCGAGTAATTCCTCTATCAGACATTGAAATGGATGAAGTTCGTGCATTCATCGACAAGGAACTCAAAAAAGGATATATCGCTCCTTCCAAATCACCTCAAACATCTCTAGTCTTCTTTATTCCAAAAAAGAATGGTGGAAAAAGAATGGTCATTGACTACCATTACCTCAACGAGGGCACTATCAAGAATTCCTACCCACTTCCTTTAATTCCACAGCTCATTGATTGGCTAAAAAATGCTGACATGTTCACGGCCCTTGATTTACGTTGGGATTACAATAATGTATGGATCAAGAAAGGCAATGAATGGAAAGGTGCCTTCATCACCCCAATTGGAGCCTACAAACCTACGGTAATGTATTTCAGAATGACCAATTCTCCTCCCACGTTCCAACAAATGATGAACAACATATTTAATGACATGTATGCTATAGTAATTATTTATATCGATGACTATATGATATTTACATTGAAGAAGACTCGGAAAGAGCATGAGGAGGTAGTAAAAGAGGTCCTACATCATTTACGCAATAATGACCTTTATGTAAAACCCTCCAAGTGTCATTTCTTGAAGGACAAGGTGGACTTTCTTGGTATGGTTGTATCTAAAAAGGGGGTGGAAATGCAGGAAAAGAAAGTTGCTGGAGTTTTAGAGTGGCTGGTTCCCACTAGACTGAAACAGCTCCAAGGATTCCTCAGTCTTTGTAATTATTATAGGTGTTTCATTTTGGACTTTGCCAAGATTGCATGCCTCTTGAATGATCTTACCAAGAAAGACATTCTGTTCATATGGGGTCCCGATCAACAAGTGGCATTCGATGCCCTCAAAAAGAAGTTTACCATGGCCCCACTTCTCGCATATCCTAATCAGGATCAAGAAGTCAGGGTTGAAACCGACGCCTCGGATATTGCCACTGGAGCTGTGCTCTCAACCTTATGTAATGATGGTAACTGGCGTCCTATTGCCTTTATTTCCCACTCCTTTGATAGCACAGAGTGCAATTATCCTATTTACGATAAAGAACTCCTTGCAGTTATTTGGGCACTGAAAGAGTGGCGTCATTATCTTATTGGTTGCGAAAGGTTCAAAATCTGGACTGATCACAAGAATCTGGAGTATTGGAAGAAACTACAGACTCTCAGTGGTCGGCAGGCTCACTGGCATGCTGTACTTCAGGAATTCAATTACATATTTGTTTATAAACCAGGTTCTTCTAATGGCCAGGCCAATGTGCTTTCTCGTCGTCCAGACCATGGTGAGGCAGTGCAGAATCATAACGCCAATATCACAGTCCTGCCTCCCACTGTTTTCATTAATTCAGTTTCTCTTTCTTCGGACTTTCTTTCGGAGTTAGAATCAGAGTCTGCTTCTCTCAGAGTGGATGCTGTGAATGACTTTCTTTTCGATGCTACTATGAACATTTTCAAAAATAACAAAAACAAAGTTTTCATACCTTCTTCATTACGTACTTGTCTTCTCACTGTATGCCACGATTCTCCTATCGCTGGTCATGGCGGACATTCTAAAACTATTCACACTCTCACTTGTTACTTTTCATGGCCTGGTGTCACCAAAGACATTAAAACATATGTAGATAGCTGCCAAGTGTGCGCCCTCACGAAGAGAAAGTCAAAAGCACCAGCAGGAAAACTCCTTCATTTGCCCATGGCCAAAAAACCATGGAAAGATCTCTCGGTAGATTTCATCACGGGGTTACCTAAATCACATTCCTTTACGGCTATTTGCATGGTAGTAGACCACTTCTCCAAAGAAGTTGTGTTTATTCCCACTTACAATATATGTTCTTCTTCGGACTTAGCAAAATTATTTAGAGATCATGTTTGGTCCATACACGGACTCCCTTCTATGCTAGTTTCCGATTGTGGTCCCCAGTTTGTGTCTGCTTTTACCAAGGAATTGTGCAAACTCCTCGGTATTTCCTAGAAGATTTCAACAGCATATTATCCACAAACTGATGGCCAAACTGAACACGTTAACTGAGATCTCGAACAATATCTCTGCACTTACGTGGGAAAGAAGCAGCATGAATGGGCAGACTGGCTCAAAATGGTCCAATTCTCTCACAATAATACCTTCACCACTGCTACCGGCTCCATTCCTTTCAATATCACACGTAATTATGCCCCTCACATGGGTTTTGAAGGGAGATTAGCTGGATTCACAGGAGAAATGGGTCATTCTCACAAGGAGATTGAAGAAGCACTAGAAAATACCTGAGATCACATGATTGCTTCTGCAGAGAAAAGTTGTTCCAAAGTCCCAGAGTATTCTATTGGTCAGCAGGTCTGGCTATCCATGAATAAACTGAAACTTCCTTATATGGCAAAGAAATTAACCCAGAAATGGATTGGACCCTATGCTATTACTGCGGTCCTTCCTAACACCGTTATGCTTAAACTCCCTAATGCCGTTCATATTCATCCCATGGTCAATATTTCTCGTATAAAACCTTATCGGGAAACTCTATTAGGATAGCCCAAAGTCCAACCTGATGCAATTGAAGTAGACCAGGAAGGGGAAGAACAATTTGAGGTGAACTACATTGCCTCGTCGCGTCTAAAGAACAGGAAGTTGGAATATTTGATGCATTGGAAGGGATATGATGAAACTGATCATACATGGGAATCTGCCAATATCATCAACACTGCCCCTCTGGCAGTTGCTGATTTCCACAAATCAAACCCTTCCGCTCCTCACAAACTCCACAAACTCATGGCTTCTTCTTTCACTTCTTTTTTTTCTCCTTTCGAGCACTTTACAGTCACTGAACCAACCACGACTCGCCTGGAATTCAAGTCATAAAAAGGAGGTAGTGTTATAATATGAACATTTTCAAACTTTTCGTACTTGCATTCCTTTTCTTTTTCAGTCACATGATCTGTGCACATGACCGTGGTAACCCTCACATGACTAGGTCTAGAACTAATGACGTCATAACATGAGGTGACCTTGCCCCTTTTAATTTCTGCTCTTTTCACACAGTCCCTTTAATCTCCGTTATGTTTCTCTCACGATTGTGGAATCACTTAGTCTATTTATGGTAACCTCTCCCACGCATAGCATGGTCTGTGCGTGCGCATGTACAATATATAAAGTAGCACTTTGCAACTGGTATTCCTAGTCTAATCCATTTTGTTCACCACGATAGTCATTGCCTTGGTCTTCTGGCCATTGTAGACTGTGTTGAGCGGAGAAGACCCACATACCCTCTCCTTGAGCCAGGAATCGTGTATCCTGCGAGTTAGTTCTGAGCCTTGTGGTTTGTCGTTCGCAATAAGATCATAACAAACACCAACAGGTACCAGCAAACTAACTCTTGGCAACTTTATTAAGTTCAGCCAACATATCTCTTGCACAAACAAGTGCAAACAACACTGTAGTCTAGCAACCTATTGTTGTCTAGCCCCATTCTAGTGTATAACCACTAGAAAATCACATTACTAACCAGACTATCAATTGAATCCATTTCAATTACTCCAATCCATATACATTTGTAGAGGATTGGCAAACAAACCACATACTGTCCACACTAAGTTTATCACTGAATTCATCTAGGAGATATTTATCCCTAGCTTATAGTGTAACATCTATGGGTAGGTAAAGCATAAGTCTGGGGAATTTTGTTTTAGTTCTATTGCATTTGCCTACAAAGAAGACAGTGTGCACTAGGTGCATCACCAAGGACCTTGAGTGCATCCAGAGAGCAAGGAAGGTAACATTGTGTGAGAAGTGCCAGAGGATGAAGGCAAAATGTGTCCAGCCAAGGACAGAAGAGGCAGAGAAGCCAATGCAAAGGAAAAAGAGGACCACAGAAGAGGCCACTCAGCTGGCAAAGAAGAAGAGATGGACAGACAAGTCGAAGGAGGGGTCGAGTGCTGCCACAGGGTCCTCATATGAGGTGGACTTTGCAGAGGCATTGAGAGTGTGGATGCATGTGGGGCAGGCAATAACTATTATAATATGAATATTTTCAAAACTTTTGAACTTAATGCATTTCTCTTTTCAGTCACATAATCTATGCATGTAATCATGGTAATCATCACATGACTAGGCCTAGAACTAATAATGTCATACCTCATGGTAACCATGCCTTTTTAATTTCTGCTCTTCTCACACAGCCCATTTAATCTCCAATATCTTTCTTCCACTGTCACTTCTTTCATCAGTCTAATTATGGTAATTCCTCTCACACATAGCATGGTCTGTGTACATGCCTGTACAATATATAAAGTAGACACTTGTGACTAAAATCCCCAGTCTAATCCATTTTGGTTACCTCTTATAGTCATTGCCTTGGTCATCTGGCCATTGTAGATTCAGTTAGCCAAAGAAAACTCTTACTCTCTTCTTCATTGTCGAGCCAGGACTTGTGTAGCCTGCAAGGTAGCATCAAGCCTTGTGATTGTTGTTATTCACAATAAGGTCATAACAATAATGGCTGTGGTAAGGGAGCTTTGAAATATAGTATAGATATAAGCCGAGCAACTGGAGAACCAGGGCACCTTCATGGCATGCTTGATTGACCTCAAGACAATGGAGGTGTATAGGGAGAGGGAGCTATCAGAGTCAGAGAATGAGTTGGGAGATGAAGAGGTAAATAAAGTGATGAGGAAGATAATGGAGGAGGTGACAAAGTTGAGGGTGGAGGTAGGAGAGGTGATAGCAAAGGCCATCTGGGAGATGGTAAAGGAAGATACAGTGATGGAGGCAGAAAAGGAGGAGGATGAGGATGATGTGGAGGTAGAAGAGGAGATCTAGGTGGTAATTAGCATCTATTGTAAATAAAAATATGAACTTTGTTTGATTATGCAAAGTGAGATCTGGGTTTGTCCAGATAACGGGAGTGGAAGTCATTAATGAGTTCGGAAGCATATCCAAGCTCCATGGCTAGTAGCCAGGAGGTTTCTTTGTCAGTGCCTTCATAACTGGACCACCACATGAGGTAAAGCAATTTATAGTGTTTTCTTCATCAGTCTATTTTGGAGTTGAGGATCTCAAAGATCTCAAACTCTAATTCTCCATCCACTTTGACTGGAGGTGAAGAAGACTATACCTGGTTGGAAATGACATTGGGTACAGAGGGTTCTAACTGTGAAACATGAAAGACAGGGTGAATGGACTTCATAGAGTTAGGAAGTTGGAGCATGAAGGAGTGGGTTCCTGCCTGAGTGATAATGGTGTATGGTCCCAAGTTCTTCTCAGAGAGTTTCTTCAAAGGTCTAGTGAAGTAGAAGTACTTAGCTTTTATGAAAACCTGGTCACTGACTTTGAAGTCTGGTGCCAGAGTTCACTTGGCATCTGCAGGTCCTTGGTAATGCTATTGGATATGGGCCATTTCCTCACAGAGGAACTGATGAAGGGTATCAAGGTCAATGGAGTATTTTCAAGCACAAGTGGAGGTGAGATCTTGTTTTGGATAGATGGAGATGTTGGAATGATATCCTTTGTTGGCGAAGAATGGAGAAACACCTGTAGTAGTGCTAGGTGCATTGTTGTAAGAGAACTCCACAAAAGGCAGGAGTTCGGACCAGTTGTCCTGTTGGTAATTACAATAGATGCAGAGGTACTGCTTGAGAGTCTGGTTCATCTGCTCTATTTGGCCATCTTCTTCCAGATAATAACCGGAGGTGAAGTGGAGTCAGATATCCAAAGCTTTTCCTAGGGAATAGAAGAAATGAGAGACAAACTCAATTATTTGATCAGAGGTAATGTGGGAGAGAACTCCATGCTTCAAAAAGATATGGAGGAGGAAGAGTTTGGTGAGCTCTAAGAATGTAATCATATTGTGAGTGGGAATGAAAATACATTGTTTGGAGAGACAGTCTACAACTATGAGTATTACCATGAACTTGGAGAACTCAGGGAGTTGTTCAATAAAGTCCATGAAGATAGAGTTCCATGGCTTCTCAAGAATGGGGAGCTGCTTCAGAAGTCTGTAAGGGCAGTGCTGGGAAATCTTTGCACAGGCACAGGAGGTACAGGAGGAGACATAGTTCTTGACAAATGTCCTGATACCTGGCCAAGTATATTCACAGTGAATCAATTCCAAAGTCTGATTCTGGCTGAAATGTCCAAAGAGAAGATGATTGTGTTTGCATTGGAGGACACAGAGTCAGAGGTCATTAGAGTCAGGGACATAGATGCAGCTATCCAAATGGAGGGAACCATCAGAGTCGACTGACCAATGAGAGTTAGAGGGTTCAGGGGTGGACATATGGAGTTTGGTGAGAGAGTTAGAGGAAAGGGCAGAAAGGATGTTACTGTGAAGCTGCTCAACATCATAGAGGGTGCTTGCCCAGAGGACCAAAGCAGCAAGGATGGTAGCTTGTAGGAACACAGCAAGCTGTTCTTGGGTGAAAATGGAATGGAAATTATGAGAATTGACATGAGCATAGTCTTTATCCCCCTCTTTGGAATAGACATTCCAGCATCTAGTGAGAGTATCAGGCTTCACACCAAGGTGTCCAGGGCAAGAACGGATGACTATATGGAACTGGGAAGGGAACTCCAACCACTGGGCTTGCCAGCAAGTCAAGATTTGGTAGTAGCGAAGTACTCTAGGTTCTTGTGGTTGGTGACAATGTCAGTGGGAGAGCCAAAGCCTTCCAAGTAGTGATGCCATGTCTGGAAGAACTCATGAATGGCAAGGAGCTCCTTATTGTAGGTATTGTAGTTAAGCTCCGAAGCTGAAAGCATATAGGAGTAGAAAGTGATGGGCTGGAACTCCTTATCTGGACAACAGATGGAGAGGATACTGGTGATGGCATAGTTAGAGGCATCTGTTTCTACAACCATTGGAGTGTCAGGAATCCAATGAGTGAGGATAGGAGTGGAGGTGAAAGTGTTTTTCAAGGTGCAGAAGGCAGAGCAGCAATCATCACTTAAAAACCATGGAGTGCCTTTGTGAGTAAGGCAAGTCAAAGAAACGACGATATTGGAGTAATTTGCTATAAAGTGATGGTAGAAGGTGGCAAAACCAAGAAAAGATTGAATGTCCTTGACTTTTCAAGGCTCTGGCCATTCTTGTATCATCTTAATCTTGTCTGAAGATATAGTGAGACCAGAGGACAAAAAGAAATAACCGAGATACTCAATAGTATTGGTGGACCACTTGCACTTCTTGGGTTTTGCATAGAGGCCGTGTTTGCAAAGTCTCTGGAGGACCTCCTAGACATGTTTTTTGTAAAAGGCAGGGTTCACAGAGTAGATGAGGATGTCATCCAGGTAGACTATAATGCAAATATCCAAAAGATCAGTGAAAATAGTGTTAACAAACCACTGAAATGCTGCAGGGGCATTGGTAAGACCAAATGGCATGACAAGCCACTCATACAAGCCATAGCACATCTGAAAAAATGTTTTCCATTCATCTCCCTCCATAATGCAGACTAGGTAGTAGGCATGCCAGAGGTTGATTTTGATGTAGATCTTGGCATGGCTTGGAGCATCTAGAAGATCAGAGATATGAGGAAGAAGGTAGCAGTCTTTCTTCATGATTTTGTTAAGTCCTTGAAAGTCAACACAATGGCGGAGGAAACTGTCCTTTTTGTGGATGAAGAGGACCAGAGTGGCATGAGAGGAAAAGAAAGGTCAAATGAACCCCATTGCAAGATACTCATTGAGGAATGCATGGAGGGACTCAAGTTCAGAGGGAGAAAGGGAGTATGTAGTGCCAATGGGAGGTGACATGCCTTCCTTCAAGTTGATCTTCAAGTCATGTTCATGATGCAGAGTGAGCATATCAGCTTTGCTTTTGCTGAAGACATTGGTGAAGTCATGATACTCTGAAGAAACACTGGTGAGGTTGGCAGGAGGTTCAGAGGTGATAAAAGTGGAGTGGAGATTACTCTTCTTAGGATGGATCTGCATACTAAACTACATAGAGCCCTTGAGGTGACAGGCCAGTGCGAACACAGGGGCACTGATAATCGTGATCAGAGAAGCTTTGTAGTCGGAAAAACTGGGTAGATCAGATGGGGTCAGGTCAGCTAAAGGCTGCAGAAAGGAGCTTGGAGGTACTGGCCCACTCTGCTTGAATGCATAGAAAGAAATACTGCTCGAAACCCAATTAATCAATGGATTGTGGCGAATGAGCCAGTTGTATCCTAGAATAAGAAAACAAGAGGAATCCAGTGGAGTAACATATAGCATTATTAAAGTGATATCACCAGTTTGAAAATGGATGAAAAGATTGATGGCTTGAGTTATGGTGCTGTTTGTGGTTCCATTGAATAACCAGAGCTGAAGCAGAGGCACAGGGTAGGTGGAAAGACTATGTTTATTTACAAACACAGTATCGATAAAACAATCTGAGGAACCAGAACCTATGAGTGTAGGAAAAGAAGGAATGGAATAAGAAGCGAAAGAAACTAATGGCATGAGTGACTTAGGATCTGAAAGAGTGGACATGTTGAGATAAATATCTCCTTTGGTACATGGTCAGGATCACTGTGACCTCCTTCCTATGTGAAGTTATGGAGGTCAGGAACTATTTTTTTGCCTCAGAGAAGGCCTTCAGTTTGGCTTCCAGAGTAGTGATAGCAGTGCAGCCTTTCAACGCACAAGACGTAGATCTCAGGCAATTCTTGGCCATGTGTCCTGTGTGTCTGCAAAACATACAGAGCTTCTCATCAAAGTGGTGTTTTCATTCAGCAGCAATGAGCTTGCTGTCTTTGCCAAGTTTGGAAAAGAGGTTGAGTTTCAGAGGGGAAGAAGAAATGGAGGCAGCCTTTTCCTTAGACCTTGAAGTTCTTGGAGCTACTGGGGTTATGAGTGGAGGTGAAGGATGCAGATGTGGAAGGTTTGTTGGAGGGTTTGGCAAAAAAGGACAGAGCAAGCTTCACCTGACAAGTAATCTCGGACTTGCACTCCCAATAGCACACATTGATAGCTTGGGTAAGATGACAAAGGTCGGGGAGTGTAGAAGGCTTTCTGACATGAGAGATCTTGTTTTTGATACAGTCAGGAAGTCCATTGTAGAAATGATACTGAAGGGCACCTTCTCCATATCCTCAAACTTGGAAAGCGATGCGGTTAAACTCAACCACATACTTGTTAATTCATTGACCATCCTTCATAGAAAGATGGTCAAGCTGATGCTCCACATCTCCAATAGAGTCATAAGGACTGAAGTTGGTCTGGAGCTCCGAAATAAACTCCATGAAGTTGTCCATCCATAATGGACAGAAGTCGGGGTCTTCCATCTAGAGAAGGTCCAGTTCGAACTATTCCTGTTATGACTTTATCGCGAATGACTTAATCAATCCACAAGGCTTGGACAATGCTTCACAGGATACACGATTCCTGGCTCAAAGATGAGGGTATGGGGGTCTTCTCTGCTCAACACAGTCTACAATGGCCAACAGACCAAGGCAATGACTATCATGGTGAACAAAAATGGATTAGACTGGGAATACCAATTGCAGAGTGCTACTTTATATACTGTACAGGCGCGCGCACAGACCATGCTATGCATGGGATGGATTACCATAAATAGACTAAGTGATGCCACGATCGTGAGAGAAAGATAACGGAAATGAATGGGGCTGTGTAAGAAGAGCGGAAATTAAAAGGGCACAGTCACCTCATGTTATGACATCATTAATTCTAGACCTAGTCATGTGAGGGTTACCACAGTCACGTGCACAGATCACGTGATTGAGAAAAGAAAAGATACAAGTTTGAAAATGTTTGAAAATGTTCATATTATAACAATTCCAGTGCCATGTTCTTAAGGTAGGACTGCACAAAGGTAACTTTGGTGCAGTCTGTGTTGAAAGCCTTAGGACAGTCTTGAAAGTTCAACTCACACTGTACAAGAAAAACTCGGAGTTTGTGGGAATTCATCTTGTCAAACTGGTCTAGTTTTTAGACTTTGGTGTGAGGCATAGATTTGGAGGCAGGATGACGGGAAGAATGAGCAAGGTCTTTGATGGCACTCATGAGCTGAGAGAGGGTGTCTTATAGAATAAGCTCATCATCAGAGTCAGAGGGGTGATTATCATCGTCACTAAGAAAGTGTTATAACATTACCCTAATTATTTATTTAGCCCCTTTCTTTTCTTGATCACATGATCTTTACATCATGTGACTTGCCACCATTCCATCTCATGTGATATCCTTCCGTTTCTCATCACATAACATCTTCCCCCTTTTTTATCTTATCTCAGTCTGGACTATTTGTACTCTTGGCCCTATGCCTCACCATTTCCTCAGTCCACTCTAGACCCTGACATGATAACACTTACCTTATCTGTCAGCTGATGTCATAATCCACAGCCCTAGCTATTTTTAGTAATATTACCTCATAGTCTAGGCTCTTACTCTATATTCTTAGTACTATTTAATCTAGCCCAAGACACTAGAGTCATTAGTTTGATTCTAGTCGTCTTTGGGACCTCTCTGTGGATATCTCCCTGGTTTGACACCTCTAGCCTCAGCTCTTTCTCTTCATTGCTAAAAATTTGTTTATTGTGTTATCTCATCACCAAGTCACAAATCCTAGTGCAAACTAAGCAAGAGGTTCTCAATTCTGTTTTACAACCAAATTTACCATCGCAAGCTTCCATCATTTTCTTCTTTGTTTCTCACGTGCCTTTCCCATCAGTTTTCCTTCAGTCTAGGCTTAGTTCATAACAGGAAGTCAGAATTGTCATCATCTGACGAGTCATCTCCAAGGAAATCAGGGTTATTCAAAGGATCGCTGTCATTGGAGGGAGTATGGAAGTCAGGTGCTCTTTCACTTGGATGCCAGCTGGAAGGTAATAGGAAAGAAGAAGGAGCTTCTTTTTCAAGGTTGAGCTCAATGACACATGCTCCTGGAATAGGAGATTGTGGGTGAGGGTGCTCTTGAGAAGCAGAGATGGGGATGCATTGAGCAGAGAAGCTTTGGAATTGGTTGACAGGTTCAGGACCTCAATGACTATTTCTAAAAAGGCTAAGGGGGTTGAAATGAGAAGATGGATTGGTGTTGGTGCCTGTGGCACAGGTTCTAGATCTAGTGACATGTGTAGACATCATGAGCAGACTCTTGAACAAGTACAAGTTCAAATATACTGTTAAGACCAGGTCAACTCCAGTATGAACTCCAGAACTCCAAAGTTATGTTTGAGGGAAAAGATGGGACTTTGGCTTCACCATATGTGGTGCACCCTTGTTAGAGTCTGGTGTCCTGGATTTGTGGAGATGGTCAGAGATGGTCGGAGGTAGACCAAGGATTGGAGACGACCCCAAGTCAATCAGAGATAGGTTGGAGATGAGTTGTCAAGACTCAGACAGAAGTCAATAGAGGTGGAGGCGAGTCTAAGATAATATTCAAACTGAAGTACAAGACCTATTGGTGCAACTTTATATATGGAGTAAAAACGGGAAACAGAGTAGTAAAGTCCAGGAGTCTGAGTATTTTTGAGGGTAAGAGTATTTTTGAGGAAAGGAGTATTTTCTAGGGTAAGTAATGAGATGGAGGAATATAGCCAAAAGGGTCAGTAGATTACTACAACAAAGTCAGGAAGAATGGAGATAATAGAATATAGGGTAGACAGAAGTAAAAAGGGATTGGAAATACACTATACAAGATATATGAGATGGAAAGACAACTCCAGAGGTCCAAAGTTGCGATATAAATGAAATAAATCCAGAGTTGGCATATAGAGCACCAAAGTTGCCAAAGTTGGACTTGTACAAATTTTGGAATATGACAGTACACAACTCCTGGCTCAATGAGGGTAGAGGGTATGGGGGTCCTTTCTGAACAACTCAGTCTACATACAAGGGCCAAAAAACCCAAGCAATGACTATGTGAGGTAAACAAAGTGGATTAGACTAGAGGGTCCAGTCACAAGGCATCTATCTTTATATATTACAGGAATGCACACAGACCATGCTATGTGTAAGAGAAACTACTACTTATAGATAGATAGAAGAAGTATGTGTGAATGACAGGACAAAAATAAATATGAGAACTGGTAAAGAATAGAAGGTAATGGAAATTAAAACCATGAGGCATGTCATGTGACTAGGTCTAGACCAGATCGTGTGAGGTTTCTCATGATCATGTGCACAAGTCACATGATAAAGGATGCAAAAAAAAAAAATCCAAAAGTTTGAAAATGTTCATATTATAACAGAAAACATCTGGCATATTGGGAAAATCTTGCACATCAGGAACATCTGATGAACCAGCAGATGCCAAGCCTAACAGATTCACTTGAGAGTATATGTGGAACAGAAGCAACTTCATGCTCCTAAGCATGGCTTGATAAATCTGAAAGGGGTTAGAGTCAACTCTGCCATTCTTCTGGAATTACCAACTGTAGATGAGGAATAGTGTATGTTAGGAGGTGGAGAATTGACTGAAAAGCCAACTGAAAAGACAAGGATGTTTCAATATAGTCACTATCCTAGATTGGATCTGGAGAGACCCACATATCAACCATAAGGATTAGAAAGATTGGCAATTTGTAATACTGTTGGTGCTATAAATATGAACATTTTCAAAAACTTTTCGGACTTGTACTCTTTTCTTTTCCAGTCACGTGATCTGTGCGTATGACCGTGGTAACCCTCACATGACCAGGTCTAGAACCAATGACGTCATACCATGAGGTGAATGCGCCCTTTTAATTTCTACTCTTCTCACACAGCCCCTTTAATCTCCATTATCATGTTCCCATGGTCGTGAGACCAATTAGTCTATTTATGGTAGTTCATCCCACGCATAGCATGGTCTGTGTGCACGCCTGTACAGTATATAAGGTAGTACTTTGCAACTGGAAATCCCAGTCTAATCCACTTTGTTCACTGCGATAGTCATTGTCTTGGCCTTCTTGGTCATTGTAGACTGCATTGTTTGGAAAGGACCCACATACTCTCTTCATTGAGCCAGGAGTCATATACCCTGCGAGCATTGTCTGAGCCTTGTGGAAGTGATCAGATGCTTTGGCAGTAGTTCATAACAGTTGGCACTGCAGATGTAAGAGATGGGCTAATAAAGTTTTGTTTTAAGATATATGATTTACCCTGAGTATTACTCACCATTACTTTGGCAGTAGTAGTGGAAGTTACAATTTTTACTCAATCTATTTCAACATTAA
The DNA here is from genome assembly GCA_038092795.1 of Boletus rubissimus. NCBI lineage: Eukaryota > Fungi > Basidiomycota > Agaricomycetes > Boletales > Boletaceae > Lanmaoa > Lanmaoa rubissima. The sequence continues at coordinate 29,195 of JBBPQZ010000042.1, forward strand.
CAAACCTTTAGCAATTAATGATGAAAATTTTACTCAGGCTCAACAATCTACCAGGTCCTGTCATGCAGTTTCTGAATACAATTGAATAAAAATTAATAATACACACTTACTACCACCATCAGCTCAAAAGATTTTCAGGGTGGACATCCTGTTTGTGCTGGGCAGATTTTTGAAAAGTGGTTCTATTGTTACTATTATGACTCTATCATGAATGACAAAACCACAAGGCTTGGTGGTATCTTGTAGGCTTACACATATCCTGGCTCAATGATAAGGAAAAGGATAGAGAGCCTTAGTCTGAACTACTCAGTCCACAATCACCAAAGGTCAAGGCAATGACTATAGTGGTGAACAAAGTGGATTAGACTGGAGATTCCAGTTGCAAAGTGTCTAGCTTATATAATGTACAGGCACATACACAGACCATGCTATGCATGAGAGGAACTACTACTTATGGATAGAGTGAAAAAGTATAACATGTAAATACAAGATAGAGATGAATGTAAAAATTGATAAGAAGAGAAGTAAATGGAGATTAAAACCATTAGACATGTCACATGACTAAGTCTAGATCTAGATCATGTGATATTTCTCATGATCACATGCACAGGTTATGTGACAAGGAAAGTGAAAAAGTAAGTCAAAGACTTTTGAAAATATTTATGTTATAATAGTCATGATGAAAGTGTAGTTATTATCATGACTAGGCTCATAGGTTCACCAAAAGGAATAACAGACTTCTTATGCAAAATGATGTTGATATCATATTCAAACTAAAGCATCTAAATGAGCCTATCCTTATTGAATGAACATGAACCATAGTTGAAAGAAAAGTATGCAATATGAATCTCACAAATAAAATCATAATCCATATTGCCAAGAAATTGTGTGCAAGCAAGGATGTGGTTGGTAAGGCCAACACAAATCTTTTGTTGTAAACAACTACTAAAGGTAGGCCAACCTGCAGTAAGGCTGCAAATACACTCAACAATCTTATTCAGCAGGACATCTTGCAGATCATGGAGCAAATCATCAAGTGGAGCACAACACCAAGAAGGCTGAAATTCACAACATTTGTCTACTGCATAGACAGGCACTGGTGATATTTTCCTTAATGCAGTAGCTACAATAGCATTATAGGTTGCTTGTAAAAAACCAATATTAAACTCATGAGGCTACTATATTCAATCTGGGTGTGTGGAGGAGTTTCACTTAGTTTAGCTTTAAAAGCATCTAGATTCAACTTACTAAGCTTGACACAAGATTCTGCAAAGTTGATTAACAGAACTTGTATATGATCTCATTTCAACATCTTTCTTTGTCCAGATGTAGCAGGGAGTGAGGATGTGGCTGTTCAAAGGACATCAGCCAGAAGTATAGCTAGATTTGACTCATGGAGGTTGTTAGAATAGAGAAACCAGGGGGAAATTCCATAGATGGATACTCAGGAATATTTTCAGGAATCTTGCCCTAATGAGTGTGCTAAACAATCTTATTCAGTATTTGACAGTATGTGTATTCAGCACAAGCAAAGTAAAGCAACAACTTGATGATTGATATATGCATTGTATAATGAAAAATATGCATATTCACACCATTGTAGCACACAAAGCCAGTGAACTCAATGTGGCAATTGAAGTAATGATAGAATGACTATTGAGAGCAGTTTTAAGCCATGTATAGAAGTTGTGAGAAGATTCAAAAAGTTCAGAATATTTTTTAGAAAAATATATAAGATCATAGTACATAGGATAATCTTGGATATCATGGCATGTGCATTATTTGCCATCATGAAGTAGTGCCATTGTTCAAGTGTGCAAACTAATTGTCTTCAGCAGTTAACTCAGGTAAGTGAGATGCCATCAAGGCTTCCTCATTGAAGTCATAAAGAAGATGTATGGTTTCTTCACCTAAACTTCTGGATGGTGCAACATATGGATTAAACAGGCTTAACCTTCTAGCTGGAGGAGGCACAATATCTAGTATCACTGTGAGAATAGTTTATTCTTGAGCATGAAAATCAGTGAGAGCACATGCTGCTATAATTAAGAGCTATGTTTGTGTGATGGTTTATATTATTTTCTTTGAGTTCTCTATGATATGTAGCCAAATTGTCTTTTAGACAGGACAAATGGGGACTACCACTTCATGTTCCATTCTGAAGCAAAAGGCATGAAAATGATCTAGTTCAACTAAGATGAAAGCAGGTGAATACCAAAGGGTAACTATGGATTGGCTGCAGAATAGAGTTGGTTCTGAATGATGAAGCATGACATTAAGGATAGTATCATATGCACCATTTGTGATGTCAGAGTTTATTTGAAGATTTTGGGTAACAAGTACAGGCATTCCTATAGCAAGTCCCAACACCAACAGAAGCTCACTGTTTTTAATCTTGAAGCTAAAGCTGCAAATGTGGAGACCATTTAGCTCAACAATATTTAGTACACAATGTGCTGTGTGGTGTTCAGTGGAATAATGAATAGCTATTGACTATTTCCTGTGTAGTGTTTATAAACAGCATAGCAGTTCTATTTGATCCAGACAGCAATAAAAGGGCGTCATGAGTACAGCATAACTTTATTGTTTTTGGGTAAAGTCCCACATATGTAATTGCTTATATTAAAAAAGCTTAACCATTAATTTGCTAATGCACTGCTAATTCTTCTACCTCTCAACCATAGATACAAGTGTTGGAACATCTGCAAGTTGGATAGATACCAACCCACTATCCTCGGTGTTATGACCTTATCGCAAACAACAAAATTCACAAGGCTCAGGAACTGACTTGTAGGCTACATGTCTTCTGGCTCAACAATAAAGAGGAGATAGAGAGCCATAGTCTGAACTACTCAATCTACAATAATCAAAGGCCAAGGCAATAACTATTAAGGAGAACAAAGTAAATTGGACTGGGAATTCCAGTTACAAGATGTCTACCTTATATACTCTATAGGCATGCACATAGACCATGCTATGCATGAGAGGATTTACTACATGTAGATAGAGTGAAGAAGTATGAGGTGTGAATACAAGATGGTGATAAATGTGAAAATTAATGAAGAAGAGAAGTGTTACAAACTAAGCCTAAACCAAAGGAAGACTGATGGAAGAGGCATGTGAGAAACAGCAAAGAAGATGAAGAAGCTCACAATGGTAAATTCAGTTATAAAATGGAATTGAGAACCTCTTGCTTAGTTCACACCAGGATTTGTGACCTGGTGATGGGATAATCCAATAAATGAAGATTAGCAATGAAGAGAGGGAGACAAGCCTGGGGGTGTCAAACTAGGGAGGTGTCCATAAAGAGGTCCCAAAGATGACTAGAATTAAACTAACAACTCTAGTATCTTGGGCTAGATTAAATAGTACTAAGGGTATAGGGTAAGAGTCTAGACTAATGAGGTGATGTTACTAAAAATAGCTAGGGCTGTTGGTTATGACATCAGCTGACTGATAGGGTAAGAGGTATGACATCAGGGTCTAGAGTGGAATGAGGAATGGGTGAGGCATAGGTCCAAGGATACCAGTAATCCAGACCAAGATAAAATAAGATGAAAGTGAAGATGTCATGTAATATGAAGATGAAGGAGATTACATGAGACAGAGTGGTGGCAGGTCATGTGATGTGAAAGTCATGTGATCAAGAAAAAAGAAAGGGGTTTAAGGCAATGTTATAACAAGAAGTAGATAGGAATTAAAACCATGAGGTGTGTCATGTGAGTAGGTCTAGACTAAATCATGTGAGGTTTCTCATGATCATGTGCATAGGTCACATGACAGGAAAGTGAAAAAGTTTAAGTCCAAAAAGTTTGAAAATGTTTATATTATAATGATATGTCATTGTCACAATCCAATACTGCCTCTGAGACTGTGCTAGGCCAAACATAATAGACATTATTGGTTAAAGAGGGTATATTTTATATTGGTCAATCAAGACCAGGTTGAGATGCCTGGAATGATGTTCAGATGGTCAAATCAAACCAAACTTAAATGTTTAGGGTTATATAATAAGGAACTAGACACCCAATGTGAAATATATCCTCCTTATTCACTAATATCTATTATAATGGATGTATGTTTGGCCTAGTGCAGGCTTTATATCAACCTGT
>JBBPQZ010000043.1:0-32573 GCA_038092795.1 Boletus rubissimus
CAAAGTGGCAATGAGGGCCAAACTCCTATACGTCTCGGAGGCTCCAGAACGCGGGGAAAATAAAATAAAATTTGAGATCGGAATTCGACAGGAGGTCGCGATCGGATGTATATTAATTACTAGGCTGCTGTCATATCATGATGGGGTTGACGTTTCAGGGGCCTTTCGAGCGAAGTCGCACAAGTCTACACTGAAGAACTCCGAGGGTTTCGTGGTTGCGAGTGTATGAGCGGTTCTGTTCCTTCCGCGCTTGCTCATGAATTAAATCGATCTGTCATCGTCAAGTGGATCCGAAGGACACGCACGCACGATTGTTTGTGATGACGTGGTATTATGAAGCTGAGGGTGCTTGGTGGTGTTTGTCACAATTTGACTGTGTCCGAGTCCCCCGTCGTGGAAATATTCGAAGCTGATGCCAACTGTTGACACGATGGCGTACATGCCAGTGATCAAAGGATGTACCCCGAAACGTTATCATTTCCAGAGATCTGGGAGTGATCGAAGAGAGGCAACGTCCCCGATGTTAATCGCAGTGAAGACGCAACCTTATCGTTGAACCAAAGTACGAGGATTCCAGCAACTTTCAAGTCGAAGCTGAGTGGGAAGAGTGAGGGTCAGAAGGCTGCTTCCATATCAAGGATGGTTGGTGTAAAGTTTGTAATCAAATGTTGCTAACTTACGTGGCCTGCATGGAAGGATGTACCCGGTGACCAGCTTTCTGATCCCGAATTCCCCACTGGCTATCGACGGGTATGCTTTTTCAACCTTCGTACTAACATGCCGACACATCCTACCTCTCTTTCCTGTTTGAATGCAGGATGAGGCTCACGAAGAGTGACAATCCTACGTACATATTTCGCAAACGGTGAGTTCATAGAGCCTGTCTTCTTGTTGCGTGCAATTGTTGGCACCACTTTTGTGCAGATCCTAGAAAGTTGCGTCGGGACGAAGGAACATTGCAAGGTAAATAATGGGTATATTACCGAGCCTAAACATTTATGGTATGCTCGGTGTGAAACCCTATCTTCCCCTACAGATACACTGTTTTGAGCTGCCCAAAGTTGGCATCCCGTACGCCATACTCGTTACAATCAGGGATCGTGAAAGATATAATTGTATCGATGGAGACCTCCCCTTGCGGGTGGGATACAAGACAATAGGCGAGCGACAGTTTTTCCAGCTGAAACGGTTCAATCTGCTGGTTTGTATTCGGGTTCCTATAGGACATATGGTAGTAGTTATAGATTCCCAGAGCGTACTTCGGAGCGGTCAAGGATGTACCAAGTCCGAGCTTCAGATCGTCGTCTACTCCTGAGCTTGGTTTTAACCCTTATGGAGACCTCCCCAATACCATACTGCTCACAATGCAGTACAACTTCGCCCTGATGGGTACCGACGCACCAGTCGAGTGGCACTAGAATTTCGGCTGGAAACCTTGCCAAGTACTTCCAGAATGAGCGCCCCTTCTACGCATTCCGTGCGCGGGGTTTCGAGCCTGGGCACCCCTTCTTCGGTTCGATGAACGAAATGGTGTCTTCCTACGCTGCAGCCGTCAAGCGGACCCAGCCTCACGGTTCTTATGCGATCGCTGGTTACTCATATGGTGGTGTCGTCGCCTTCGAGGTTGCCAAGCGCCTCGAAGCCATGGGCGACGAAGTCAAGTTTACAGGTCTCATCAACATTCCTCCTCACCTTGCGGACCGTATGCATGAGATCGATTGGACAGGTGATATGCTTAATCTGTCGTATTTCCTTGGTCTCGTGAGCAAACAAGATGCCAACGACCTCGCTTCGGCATTGAGACCCTTGACGCACGAGGAACAGCTAGATATCGTGTGGAAGTTGTCTCCTCTTGCACGTCTCGTGAAATTGCAGCTGACGCCCGAGACGCTGGATCACTGGGTAGACATTACCAGCTCGCTGATCGAGTGTGGTAAAACATAAGAACGGAAAGGCTCATTTTGTGAGTCCATCATTTTTCCGTCTTGCATCTCTCGCTGTGCTAACATGTTTTATTTCAGCGTTGCTGGATGTCTTCTACGCCATCCCCCTCTGCGGTAGCAAGGAGGACTGGTTGAACAAGCAGCTCAATGCTTGGGCAGGTTTCAGCCGTAGCGAGCTCTTGTGTATCGACGTACCCGGACAGCACTACACTCTGATTGACTTTGAGCACATTCCCACATTCCAAAAGATCCTCCACAACGTTCTGGAGGCACGTGGCCTCTAAATTGGTTATTTATCATTCGACTTATCCACACGTCACGATGTGCGCAGGCACACACACACACATTTTCCCCCCACTCTACTACTTGAGGCGTCGTAAGAACACACAACACACATGATAGATAGGTCCTTTTTTTTTCACCTTTCACCAATATTATTGATACATGTCTCGGTGTAGTACTCTAGTTTACTGAGTCCTCTCTTCCCTAGATGTTGTTGTGGAAATCTATTATCATTATCATGCGAACCATGAGCCCGTCCATTCAATAACGGAGAAACTCAAGTGAGCACATGTCCACCACGTAGACCATCACACCTAAAAAGAAGCAGCAATTACCTCCCGGAGCAAGCTGCCATTCAGTATAAATTACTCTCCCTGATTGACAGAAAGCCGTTATGATCTACTACGGTGAACAAGAAAGGAATTCCAACGAGACAACAACAACAAGAATCCGTATATCAGAAACAATATCTGGCATCATTTGCATGCCGATTACAGAGCAAATTTGAGTTCTGTGCCAGCTGTGCATGCATGAATATCAGACTCGGGTTCATAAACCAAGAGTGGGTCACAGTGAAGAGCTCACCTCTTTATGCCAGGAATGTCTCACTCTCAGTTTCATCAGATTGAGTGCCTCTAATATTGCTGAGACACACTCTGAACATGCCCACTCTCCTGAGGTGATCCAGATGGTTCATCAACATTTGTCATGTTTTCACACAGTCTGAGAATGTGCTGCAATCCAAAGTGTTTTCAGGATGCTCAGTCCAGTGATGGATGAACCATCATTCTGTGGTAGTTGTTACGACTACCTGGGTTAGGAGTAATCGCTAAGGCCTTCGAGAACAAGGAGTTGGTTTGAGGACCGACGACGCAGTGGTTCTAACGTGGGGATTCCTCCGTTAGCAAGAGTCGAGGGGATTCCTCGAAGATATCGGTAAGCGAGAGCGAACCGATCAAGGGTAGTCGGGTTGAGGGCCGACACGCAGTACTTCCATTGTGGGGATTCCTCCAACGGTGGACAAGGGTATCGGCGAGTCGAAGGACAAGCCGATCAAGGAAGCGATCTAGGGGTTTCCTAATCGTGGGCGAGTAAGACGAGAGAAGCAAGTAGATTGCTTAGCGGCGACGAGATACAAGAGTAAATCGAAGGAGGTCTAAACTAAGGATCTAAGTGATACTCAAGTCATTTATATATGTGGTCTCCTCGCGCACGGACCTAAGTAGAAAATGCGAGGAGAGCGAAGAAAGAAAGAGTGACGCATTACGGATCAAAAGAAGATGCGTCACGGAATGGAAAGAAGACCGAAAAGGAAGGACACGTAATGATGAAGATCAGAACATGTGGCTGACACATTGTGGGAGAATCATCGAGATAAATAAGGTAAGAGGATACGCCAAGGGTACGGAGGCAGTCGAAGAAGCCATTGGCAGAGAAAAGGAATATAGTCTGTGGGACGTGCTAGGATTCTTTGAATGAGAGGTCCTAGCACCGATGGTAGTACGTGAATTGAGATGAGGCGAAAGAGAAGTACGAAGAAAAGGAAAAGTTGTAACAGTAGTCTTGAGAGGATCCTGACCAAACATAATACCAATATGAAGATGATTAGTGATGTTATGACCAACCTCTAAACCAACAAAAAATGCTGGCTTGAGATGACCTCACACAACCCGGATGGACAAAGGGAAGGCGAGACAAGTACAAGGACAAGACACAGACAAGGGCTTAACCTTGAGAGCGAAGGATAACTGAGAATTCCAAAACTAAAGAATACAAGCATGTATCTAACGACTACTTATACTACCTAGGACTAAGGGTAAGGCGTAAGGGCAAGAGTACATCATAGAGTTGAGGGGGTAAACCAAGGGTTATGACAGTGTGGAGGAAACACAGATGTATACTTGGTAGGGATGCGGAGGATTGGTAATAGAGAGATACAATCTAGGAAAGATAGATATATGTAAGGAGGGATGATCACCTGGAATAACTAGTGATCTGATATAATAAACAGAAATGAAAGGGAATGAAGATACAATCAGGAGGATCCATGAAATTGCTGATGTATATGAAACAACTAATCTAAGAGAATGGAAGGTGATGTGCTTGGAGAGATCCAAGTAATTATGAGGCATTAATGAGGTGAAGATGCAATCAGGAATGAGAACCAATGCATGTGAAATACACTCTATAATAAAGTACAAAAGGAGAAGGAAATGAGTCTTGGAATATAAGGGGAAATGAGCCATGATCTGGAGGATGTGTTGGCTAGAGGAGAGGCTATGAGAGAAGCCATTGATGGAGTGGAACAGTAACTAGTAGGTGTTACTGATAAGATATGAGCCATGAGATGAGGTGGCACTGGTCAAGATAAGATAAGATATCTGAAGACATAAGCAGAGCATGCTGCAGCTACACACTGACCTGCACCAAGTTGAATTGATGTATGGCCATGACAGAAGGACCTAAGGAGTCAAAATTCATACACTTCTTATGGTCAGAATTCCACAATACTTTAGGGATGGATAGTCTATAATATAAACTACCTTTCCCTAGATTTTCTTAATTTTCCCACCATTTTCTGGGGAGATATTAACTTATCTTTTCCACCCATTCTTGTTACAACTTTTCCTTTTCCTTGTACTTCTCTTTCGCCTCTGCTCTATCCATGTACTACCATCCATGCTAGGCCCTCTCATCCGAAGGATCCTAGCATGCCCCACAGACTTTATTCCTTTTCTCCACCTCGGGCTTCTTCAATTGCCTCCGTATCCATGGCGCATCCTCTTACCATATTTGTCTCATTGATTCTCCCACAATATGTCGGCTGCGTGTTCTGACTTCATCATTACGCGTCCTTCCTTTTTGGGCTTCCTTCCGTTCTGTTATGCATCTTCTTTTGATCCGTAACGCATAACCCTTTCTTTTATAGTCTTCCTTGCATTTCTTACTTAGGTCCGTGCGTGAGGAGACTGCATATATAAATGACTCGAGTACCACCTAGATTGCTAGTTTAGACCTCCTTCGAGCTACCTTGTATCTCGTCGCCGCCTAGCAATCTATTTGCTTCTCTCGTCTTACTTATCCCGCGATTAGGAAACCCCTAGATCGCTTCTTTGATTGACTTGTCTCCCGAACTCGTCGATACCTTGTCCACCTTTGGAGGAATCCCCACAACAGAAGTACTGCGTTGTTGGCTCCCAACCCGACTCCTTTGATTGGTTTGCTCTATGTTACGACTATCCAGGGTAGGAGTAATCGCAAGGGCCTTTGATGACAAGGAGTCGGGTTGAGAGCCGACAACGCAGTAGTTCTGACGTGGGAATTCCTCCATCAGCAAGGGTTTGAGGGGATTCCTCGAGGATATCAGTAAGCTGAGAGCGAACTGATCAAGAGAGTCGGGTTGGGAGCTGACTACACAGTACTTCCATTGTGGGGATTCCTCCAACGGTGGTCAGAGTATCAACGAGTCGGAAGACAAGTCGATCGAAGAAGTGATCTAGGGGTTTCCTAATCACAGGACAAGTAAGACGAGAGAAGCAAGTAGATTGCTAGGCAGCGACGAGATACAAGGTAGCTCGAAGGAGGTCTAAACTAGCGATCTAAGTGGTGCTCGAGTCGTTTATCTACGCAGCCTCCTCGTGCACAGACCACAGTAAGAAATGTGAGGAGAGCTAAGAAAGAAAGGGTTATGCGTTACAGATCAAAAGAAGACGCATAACGGAATGGAAGGAAACCCAAAAAGGAAGGACATGTAATGATGAAGAGCGGAACATGCGGCTGACACATTGTGGGAGAATCAATGAGACAGATATGGTAATAGGATGCGCCACGGGTATGGAGGCGGTTGAAGAAGTCCGAGGTGAAGAAAAGGAATAAAGTCCAGTGGGCATTCTAGGATACATCGTATGAGAGGTTCTAGAACGGATGGTAGTACATGGATAGAGCAGAGGCGAAAGAGAAGTATGAAGAAAAGGAAAAGTTGTAACACTCTATGTCTACTGATATCTTCAAGGAATCCCCTCGACCCTTGCTGACAGAGGAAACCCCACATCAGAACCACTGCATTGTTAGCTCTCAACCCGACTCCTACTGTGTCGTCGGCTCCCAACCCGACTCCTTGTTATCGAAGGCCCCCTTACAATTACTCCTACCCCGGGTAGTCATAACAAAAGGTTTAAACTCTCTAGCCGAGGCTACCGCCGCGTAAGCCTCCACCATTCACCCTCAGCATAACCACCCCACGTGGGGACTCTATCGTCCTGCACCTGCTGAACCTTCTTTCCTAGAGGAATCGAACAAGTCCACCCATCTAGAGGATCAGGAACCCAATGAACTCACTGCTCAGATCGAGCATATCCTTCACCACCAGACAGCAGAACAACGAGACTGAAACCTAGCCACTGCCCTTTCCTGAACCCTCACCATTCCTTTCGCACCAACAACTGCCCCCTCCTCCCCAACTCCTACACGCTCTACCGCTCCCGGTCCTTCGCGCACTGTTCCTTCTATCGCTGGCTCTCTTACTAGTGTTCCTGTTCATCCTCCCCCTATTCCATTCCTACCTCCGTCCTCGCCAATAATGTCCTCCCGTCCCGCTGAGCTCCACCTCGGTGCCCCCGAGATCTTTGATGGCTCTTACGACAAAGCCATACCTTGGTTGAACACTGTGTTGTTTTACACCACGGTGAACAACGCTATATACAACTCGGACCCTAAGAAGGTCACCTTCGCCCTGTCTTTTATGACTAAGGGACCCGCCCTCACTTGGGCTAACACCTATCGGATGTCTACAATCAACGCGGGCATTGCGACCATCAGCATTTGGGACAACTTTGTCAAAGCTTTCAAGACCGCGTTCAAACACCACGACATGGTCAACAATGCGATCACATGGCTCACCATCAAACGCATTCTCATTGGTAAGAACAGCGTTTACAATCCCTCGCTGAACTCCTACATAGCCGAGTTCAAGAATAAAGTCGCTACGTCACAGGTCCAGGACGACAACGTCCTGATCTCTTACTTCACTTCCGGACTTCCCTCCGCTCTCATGAGGAAGATCATGTCTATGGAGAAGGTTCCCTTGACCATTGAGGTATGGTATGACAAAGCCATTCACTTCCAGACCCAGTGGGATCGTGCCACTGAGTTATCACGCTGATACTCCCATCCCTCGTACCAACCCCACCAGAACTTCTCCTCTCCCTCTTGTACCCCTGCAAAGGATTCCGACGCCATGGACGTCGACGTTATCCGCATTCCTAGAATGACCCCAGAAGAGAGGAAGTGTTGTATAGAGAAGAAACTTTGTTTCAGATGCCGTAAACCTGGCCACTCCGCCCCCGCCTGCCCCACTTTCCCAGCTGCCAAACTGGTTATTAAGGCGATCGGTCAAGATGACGATGAAGATCTTCCGCGTCTTCAAGAAATAGACGATGACGATGAAGACGTCCCAGCGGTCAGGAGGGTCAAATTCAAAAAGATGGATTTTTAAATAGGGGAACTTCTTCGATGCAAGTCTCCCCTTCTTCTCCCATGTGTGCACCTATACTTGTAACATCCACTACCAAGGCAATGCAAATTCCCGTTCAAGTAATCGTACCTTCGCACACACTCAAAGCCATCGACACCCGCGCCCTCGTCAATAGTGGAGCCGACATCTCCTGTATCAACTGGGACTTTGCCTGGAAGCACAAACTTCCTCTCACAAAGCTCGACAAGCCTATCTATGCCTGGAACGCTGACAACTCCCTCAACAAGAAAGGCGCTATCCGGTACTCCTGCTCGCTGTTCCTCAATATTGAGGGGATAGCATGACAAGTCAATTTCATGGTCATGTCCCTCGGACATGACAATGTCCTCCTCAGACTCCCTTGGTTGAAAAAAACCAACCCTGTCATCGACTGGGCCAAACGAACTCTTTCACTCTCTGAAAGTCTCGACCAGTCGAAAGAACTCTATGCCTTGCACTTGACAAATTATGACCATCACTCGTCCAAATTCTGGAAACCACCACCCCATGCCCCTCGACATATCCATGTCAACTCCATCACTCACTCTCATTTGTTCGAGTACAACAAATGGAGAGACCCCTCTGCCCATTGCCAACATGACAATGACATTCGGATCATGTTCTGCATCATCAAAAGTGGATCTTGATATATCCCAAAAGGATCCCTGGTTATTGGACGCCTCATCCAGGCTACCGAACTCACCATGGCTGCTGAGAAGGAAAAACCCAAACCAGTCCTCCCAGCAGAATACTCTGAATTTGCTTCTGTCTTTTCGAAGGAAGCCACTGACCATGTCCCACCCTCGTGGCCTTACGACCACGAGATTAACCTCAAAGATTCTTTCACCCTGAAGATTGGAAAACTCTATCCTCTCTCACCCGAGAAATGCACTGCCACAGAGTCTTTTTTACAGGAAAATCTAGATTGCGGCAAAATCCACCCCTCAAAGTCCCCTCAAGCTTCCCTGTTCTTCTTTGTCAAAAAGAAGAACGGCGGCCTCCGCCCCTGCCAAGACTATCGTTACGTCAACGAACATACCACCTGAGACGCGTACCCTCTGCCACTCATATCCAATCTCATCGATAAACTCCATGATGCCAAAGTTTTTACCAAGTTCAACGTTTGATGGGGATACAACAACATCCATATCAAAGATGGACACCAATGGAAAGCTGCCTTTATTACCCATAAGGGGCTTTTCAAACCAACCATAATGTTCTTCGGTCTTTGTAACTCACCCGCCATGTTTCAGAGATTCATAAACGACTCCTTCCATGACATGATTGCTGAAGGATGGCTAGTAATCTACATGGACGACCTCCTCATTGCTTCCCCCGACGAAGCTACTCACACAGAACGAACTAAACGCATCCTTCAACGCATGACCAAACTTGACCTGCACCTCAAACTCGAGAAGTGTAAGTTCGCCACTACCGAGGTAGAATATCTCGGAATGATCGTCAAGCCCGGACAACTCACTATGGATCCCGTCAAGCTCGACGGAATCGCCTCCTGGCCAGTCCCCTCCACCATCAAGGACATTAGATCTTTCCTTGGCTTCACCAATTTCTACTGACAATTCATCCCTGATTATTCTAACATTGCTTGCCCCCTAATAGATCTCACCAAGAAACTTAGTTCATGGTCCTGGTCGTCTGCCTGCACCAACACCTTCGATACCCTCAAGGCACTCTTCCTCAGAAAGCTGGTATCACAAATGCCGAATCTCTCCGCCCCTTTTGCCATCGCCACCAACGCCTCAAAATACACCTCTGGAGGTATCCTCCTTTAGACCGATGCCAGCAGAGAATGGCATCCTTGCTCTTATATTTCTCAGTTGTTTTCTCCCACTGAATGAAACTATGACATTTATGACAGAGAACTCCTTGCCGTGATCTGTGGATTGAAAGCGTGGTGCCATTACCTCCACAGCTCAGCTTTCCCCATCCAAACCTTCACGGATCACAAGAACCTGACCTATTTCCGTCAGCCACAAATCCTCAACCGCTGCCAAGCCCGTTGGCTAATCGATTTAGCTGACTTTGATCTCAAAATGATCCACATTCCCGGCACACAGCTTGCCGGTCCTGATGCCCTATTTCGACGGCCGGATCTTCTCCCAGTGTTGGACCTTGATAACAAAGGCATAACTCTTCTCCCACCTTCCCTCTTTGTTAACACTATTGACGCCACTCTTTATGAATGGATCAAGGAATCTTCCGAGTCTAACACTTTAGTTTGTCAGGCACTCCAATCCATGAACGAGGACATCCCTCCTGCGTTCCGCTCCCGCCTTGCCGACTGGCAACTCAATGCTGGTATCCTGACCTATCAAGGTCACATCTACGTCCCCACCAACGATTCCCTTTGTCGTTCTATTCTGCAGCGTTGCCACGATCACGAGACTGCCGGCCACCCAGGTTTTCTCAAAACTCGCCAACTCGTTGCTGCCGAGTTCTAGTGGCCTGGCCTTGCCGCCTACATTTGTCACTATGTTGAAGGTTGCGCCACCTGTCAACAGGCGAAATCCAACACTCATCCCTCCGTTCCGCCTCTCACTCCGATTAAATCCGCCATGTCTCACCCTTTCCAGCAGGTCTCTTGTAATCTCATCACCGACCTTCCGGTTTCCTCCGGTTTTGACTCACTCTTGGTCGTGGTTGACCATGGGCTTACAAAGGGGGTAATTTTATGCCCTACCAAGAAATCCATCACCGCCAAGGGCATCGCCACCCTCTTTTTCCACAAAGTCTTCCTTCGCTTCGGCCTCTACGATAAAATCATCTCCAACCGAGGACCCCAATTTGCGAGTTCATTTGCACGCGAGTTGGGAAAACTACTGCGATATGACCTGTCCCTCTCCACAGTGTACCATCCACAGACTAACGGGGAAACCGAACGTGTCAACCAGGAGATCGAGACTTATCTCCGCATTTACTGCAGATCCAACCCAGGGCCATGGGCAGATTCGATCTCCCATGCCGAATTTGCACACAATCACCGCCCCCACTCTGTCACAGGCAAATCTCCCTTCTTTCTCATGATGGGATATGAACCCCACGCATTGCCACCGATTATTGCCAATTCGGATCTCCCTGCAGTGGAAGAACATCTGAAGACCCTTTCAGCTGCCCGGGATGAGGCCCTTACCTCCCATGAGCTGGCATGTCAGGCCATGTCAGCCCGAACTAGACAACACTTCAAACCCTTCGCCCTAGGGGATAAGGTTTGGCTCGAAGCACAGAACTTGAAATGTTCCATTGCAAATCCCAAATTCGCCTCCAAACGAGAGGGTTCCTTTATCGTCACCAAAGTATTGTCCCCAATCATCTACCAACTATGCCTCCCCAAGGCCTGGAAGATCCACCCGGTATTCCACGCATCCCTCCTCTCGCCCTATCACGAGAACGACACTCATGGGGCTAACTACCCTATGCCCCCTCCGGACTTAATAGACGGTGAAGAAGAATACAAAATCGAAAAGATCATCAAACATAAAGGATCAGCAAGACGGTGTTCCTTTTTGATCCGTTGGAAAGGATATTCAACTGAAGAAGACTCTTGGGTTCTGGAGAGACATCTAACAAATGCGGACTCCGCCCTCAAAGTGTATAAAGCCCTCTTCCCCTCCATCTTCTCTTCTTCCCCCAAGAACTAACATGGCCATTAACTTCACCCCCACTGACGAAATCCCTCATTTGACCCTCACCATCGCCCAGATCTACAAACAATATCAAGTACCCCCTGGCTTCGCCTCGTCTCTCGCCATACCATTGCCACCTCACGAAAATCAAACCTTGTTCCCCGAGGAGCATGATATGTCGTCTCCTCCAATTCCCTCTTCTCCTTTTTTTGTACCTACTTCCCCACTTGTTTCCTATGATAGTATTACCGGCGTTGACGTTGCTACACAACACCCCCCTACTCCTCCTATGGACCGTGCAGTTAGCCCTGCAGATGCTACTGAACAAGCCCCTCTCTCTGTAGACGTCCTGACCACCACGTACTGTCTTAGTGATGGTCCTCCTACCATCTTTGAGATTCGAGAGCTCACCGAGCTCATCACTGACCCCGGTCTTGCGACCACCTTAGATTGTTACCTCAACTCGGCGTCCCCCCTATACACCCTCTATAGCGCCTACCTGGCGAATCTCAACATCATCGCCCTCGCTCACGCTCCCACTGCCGATGCCAACCAGTCTTATGTTGCCCAATTTATCTACCAGGATGCCATGCAGGCCCAATCCCGTCTCCTGGTAGCCCTCCACCAACTCAGCATGCTGACCCTCTTACAGGACATGTGACGATACCTCCTGGCCATGGCCACACAAACCTGCCCCCTCACTCGTGAGCTTTATGAAGTGCTCACCGTCAAACACCGTCGCACCTGCCAGCGTGCGACCCCAACAGTCTCCCTCGCCAAGGTTGAAAGACCTCCCCCTGCCAAACCCATCACAGTTTCACAGGCTCTTGTGATTCCTCCTGTGCCAACCACCCCTTTTGCTTCCTCGACCCCTCTTGGGTCCAATGAAGACTGCCTCATGCAACAAATCAAAAGCGCCTGGACTGGCGCTGACGGCCGTCTCCCACTCCCGGACTCGCACCCCTGTGCCAGGGAATGCTGTTTCTCTTGCAGCCGTCTTGGCCATTTCCAACATAACTGCCCTGTGCACCAATGCACAACTTACCTCCGGTGGGCCCTAGGACATATCCTCGCCCGCTGTCCCCTCCGCCATCACACCGCCTCCCCACCACCTTGTCACGTTCCCCCTCCGAGGCAACCATCCTCCTCGTCCTCGTCAACCCAAACATCCTCCTTGTTATCCTCCTCTGGACGCCGTCATTTCCGTCATGGAACTAACTCCTCCCACTGCCAAGGGACACCCCCAGTCCCTCGTTACTCCTTCTCTGTCCTCCAGCGTTTTCCACGCCGACACTCTCCCTCTCCCCTCATCGACCGAAACTATTCCGACAAGGAAGATTGCATCGATGAAACCGGTTATGGTAACATCACGGGCTCCCCAGTTGGCGGCCCCGTTCTCTACTAAATCCCCCATGGTCAAGCTGCTGTGTGCTCTCATGGCTGGATTATCTTTGTCTACGCCGTGGTCTTGACTCTACAAAGGAGGTAATGTTATAACTTTTCCTTTTTCTCGTACTTCTCTTTCGCCTCTGCTCTATCCATGTACTACCATCCATGCTAGGCCCTCTCATCCAAAGGATCCTAGCATGCCCCACAGACTTTATTTCTTTTCTTTGCCTCGGGCTTCTTCAATTGCCTCCGTATCCGTGGCGCATCCTCTTACCATATTTGTCTCGTTGATTCTCCCACAATACGTCAGCCGCGTGTTCTGACTTCATCATTACGCGTCCTTCCTTTTCGAGCTTCCTTCCATTCTGTTATGCGTCTTCTTTTGATCTGTAACGCATAACCCTTTCTTTTATAGTCTTCCTTGCATTTCTTACTTAGGTCCGTGCACGAGGAGACTGCATATATAAATGACTCGAGTACCACCTAGATTGCTAGTTTAGACCTCCTTCGAGCTACCTTGTATCTCGTCGCCGCCTAGCAATCTATTTGCTTCTCTCATCTTACTCATCTTGCAATTAGGAAACCCCTAGATCGCTTCTTCGATTGACTTGTCTCCCAAACTCGTCAATACCTTGTCCACCATTGGAGGAATCCCCACAACAGAAGTACTGCATCGTCGGCTCCCAACCCAACTCCTTTGATCAGTTCACTCTACGCCTACTGATATCTTCGAGGAATCCCCTTGACCCTTGCTGACGGAGAAAACCCCATATCAGAACCACTGCATCATTGGCTCTCAACCCGACTCCTACTGTGTTGTCAGCTCCCAACCCGACTCCTTGTTATTGAAGGCCCCTTACGATTACTTCTACCCTGGGTAGTCGTAACAATTCTCATATAGTGATAAAACTTGTAGTTACACAAAAATTCTTTATATTTCATTTCTACCCTACACACTTGCCAAGTAGCTACCATTCCCACAATCACATGACCATGTACTACCCCTAAATGAGTCATACCTAGTCAGTATGAGTCAATATGAGTCACAATGAACATTAGCATCCATGACTACCAAAAAGTATACTAGATTCAGCTCGGCTTAGCATGAGTTAGCATGAGTCATAAGCTAAAAATAGACTACCCCTGATTTGTAATGCATGAGTCAGCATGAGTCAGTGCCAAGCCTATCAAGTCAGAGCTCATCCAATCAAAATGAGCCATCTGTAATCCTTTTGGCAATTGACAGATAATTACTCAGTATTCTCTTGGCATTTGTAAGCAATTTGTAAGCTAGCACAGCCTAGCATAGCCACTGTAAATATCTATATAAGAAGAGCCTTTCAGGCCATAAAAAGCAGATTCTGATCTCACAGAGGAGTTTTCTCTTAAAGAGACTTTCTCACCCCATTCAGGAGTTCCCTCCATAGGTAACCCACAGAGGTCCTAGTGCAGGACAATTCCTTAGCTTTAGTACTACTAGATAGTTTGTTAGAAGCAAAAGACTTGTATCCAAGAAGAGACAAGTAAAATAGAACACCTTTAGGGAGAAAATCCTTCATAGGGCAACTAAAGGGAATAGATCCCCAATAGCCTAGACTACTAGGACCTAAGCACATCTGCTATATCAGCTGACTAAGCCACCTAAAGGGATAAGTACTAGTCTTGTCTGACCTGAAATTCCATCTTCTTAGTTGCACAATAAAGATTGAGTTATTAAAACCTATGTGAGTGAACTAAGTGAAGCCTAGTCTGAATTCCAGCAAAGCCTGGAACATATCTATATCTCTATATCTTAGCATATCTACAGATCACTGCCAACATCTTTATATCCTTGCAACCCCTTGGTTTACTAATACCAACAGGTACCAGGAAACTAACTTTTGGCAACTTTATTAAAAGTTCAGCCAACATATCTCTTGCACAAACAAGTGCAACAACACTGTAGCCTAGCAACCTACTGTTGTCTAGCCCAATTCTAGTGCATGACCACTAGGAGATCACATTACTAACCAGACCATTAGTCAAACCCATTTCAATCACTCCAGTCTGTATACATTTGTAGAGGATTGGCAAACAAACCATGTACTATCCACACTAAGTTTATCACTGAATTCATCTAGAAGATATTTATCCCTAGCTTATAGTGTAACATCTGTGGGTAGGTAAGGTATAAGTCTGGGGAACTTTGTTTTAGTTCCATTGCATTTGTGTTACAACTACCCGGGGTAGGAGTAATCGTAAGAGGGCCTTCGATGACAAGGAGTCAGGTTGAGAGCTGACGACACAGTGGTTCTGACATGGGGATTCCTTTGTCAGCAATGGTTGAGGGGATTCCTTGAAGATATCAGTAAGCGGAGAGCGAACTGATCAAAGGAGTCAGGTTGGGAGCCAACAACGCAGTACTTCCATTGTGGGGATTCCTCCAATGGTGGGCAAGGTATCGGCGAGTCGAAGGACAAGTCGATCAAAGAAGCAATCTAGGGGTTTCCTAACCGCAGGATGAGTAAGATAAGAGAAGCAAATAGATTGCTAGGTGGCGACGAGATACAAGGTAGCTCGAAGGAGGTCTAAACTAGCAATCTAGGTGGTACTCGAGTCATTTATGTACGCAGTCTCCTCATGCACGGACCATAGTAAGAAATGCAAGAAGAACTAGAAAAGAAAGGGTTATGCGTTATGGATCAAAAGAAGACGCATAACAGAAATGAAAGAAGCCCGAAAAGGAAGGATGTGTCATGATGAAGAGCAGAACATGTGGCCGACGCATCACGGGAGAATCAATGAGACAAATAAGGTAAGAGGATGTGCCACGGGTACGGAGGCAATCGGAAAAGCTCGAGGCAAAGAAAAGGAATAAAGTCTGTGGGACAGGCTAGGATCCATCTAATGAGAGGACCTAGCACGGATGGTAGTACATGGATAGAGCAGAGGCGAAAGAGAAGTATGAAGAAAAGGAAAAGTTGTAACATTACCCCCTTTGTAGAGTCAAGACCACAGTGTAGACAGAGACAATTCAGCCATGAGAGCGCACAGCAGCTCAACCATGGGGGAATTAATAGAGAATGGGGCCGCCAACCAGGGAGCCCGTGATGTTACCATATCCGGTGTCATCAATGCAGTCTTCCTCGTCGAAGTAGTTACGGTCGACAAGGAGAGAGGGGGAACAGCGACGCGGGAAGTGTTGGAGGACGGGGAATGAGTGACGAGGGACAGGGGGTGTTCCCTGTTGTTGGGAGGTGCCAGTTCCTTGGTGGGAACATCGTCATCTGGATGAAGATGAGGAGGATGAGGTTTGTGTAGATGAGGACAAGGACAATGATTGCCTCGGAGGGGGAACGTGACGAGGTGGTGGGGAAGCAGTGCGACGGCAGAGGGGACAGCGGGCAAGGATGTGTCCCGGGGCCCATCAAAGGCAGGTGGTGCACTGATGCACGGAATAGTTGCATTGAAAGTGACCAAGTCGGCCACAAGAGAAACATCTTTCACCTGCATGTGGGTGTGAGTCTGGGAGGGGAAGGCGACCATCAGCGCCAGTCCATGCGCTTTCGATGCACTGCATGAGACGGTCTTTGTTACAACTTTTCCTTTTCTTTGTACTTCTCTTTCGCCTCGTCTCAATCCATGTACTACCATCGGTGCTAGGCCCCCTTATCCAAAGGATCCTAACACGTCCCACAGACTATATTCCTTTTTTTCGCCACTGGCTTCTCCAATTGCCTCCATACCCGTGGCGCATCCTCTTACCATATTTGTCTCGTTGATTCTCCCGCGATATGATGGCCGCGTGTTCTGCTCTTCATCATTACGTGTCCTTCCTTTTCGGGCTTCTTTCCATTCCGTTATGCGTCTTCTTTTGATCCGTAACGCGTCACCCTTTCTTTCTTAGTCTTCCTCGCATTTCTTACTTAGATCCGTGCGTGAGGAGACTGCGTATATAAACGACTTGAATATCACTTACGATCGCTAGTTTAGACCTCCTTCGATATACCTTGTATCTCGTCGCCGCCTAGCAATCTATTTGCTATTCTCGTCTTACTCGCCCGCGATTAGGAAACCCCTAGATCGCTTCCTTGATCGACTTGTCCTTCGACTCATTGATACCCTTGTCCACTGTTGGAGGAATCCCCACAACAAAAGTACTGCGTGTCGGCCCTCAACCCGACTATCCTTGATCAATTCGCCCTTGGCTTACTGATATCCTCGAGAAATCCCCTCGACTCTTGCTAACGAAGGAATCCCCACGTTAGAACCACTGCGTCGTCGGCCTTCAAGCCGACTCCTAGTCTTCGAAGGCCTTAGCGATTACTCCTAACCCGGGTAGTCGTAACAGTCTTCATCAGACCCGAGGAGGGTCGACGAGGTGGAGGGAGTGGCTGATGTGGTCGGGATAGCTAACGCCTGTGACACCGTAACCAATTCGGCAGGGGGGGTCATTCGACCTCGGCTAGAGTGACTGTTGGAGTCGCACATTGACAGGTGCGACAGTGTTCGACGGTGAGTGCCTCATATAGCTCGCGGGTGAGGGGACGAGTTTGGGTGGCCATGGCCAGGAGGTAGCAGCACATGTCTCGAAGGAGGGTGAGCATGCCCAACTGGTGGAGTGCGACTAGCAAGTGGGACTGGGCTTGCATGGCGTCCTGGTAGATGAATTGTGCTACGTAGGAGCAGTTGGCGTCCGTGGTGGGGGCGTGAGCGAGGGCGATGATGTTTAGGTTCGCCAGGTAGGCACTATAGAGGGCGTAAAGTGGGGATGCCAAATCGAGGTAACAGTCGAGGGTGGTCGCAAGACTGGGGTTGGTGATGAGTTCCGTGAGCTCACAGATTTCAAAGATGGTGGGGGGACCATCAGAGAGGCAGTACGCGGTGGTCGGGACATCTACAGAGAGAGGGGCTTGTTCAGTATCATCTGAAGGGCTAACTGTACGCTTCACAGGAGGAGTAAGAGGGCATTGTAAAGTAGTGTCAGGAAGGGTAATACTATTGTGGGGAACAAATGGGGAAGTGTGTACAAAAGAAGGAGAAGAGGGAATTGGAGAAGACGATGTATCATGCTCCTCGGGGAACAAGGTCTGGTTTTCGTGTGGGGGAGACAGGATGGTGAGAGGGGAGGCAAAGCCAGGAGGTACTTGGTATTGTTTGTAGATCTGGACAATGGTGAGAGTAAGGTGAGGAATTTCGTCGGTGGGGGTGAAGTTAATAGCCATGTTAGTTCTGAGTGGATGAGGAGAAGACAGAGGAGAATAGGGTTTTATATGCTTGGAGGGCAGAGTCCACATTGGTCAGATGCCTCTCCGAAACCCAGGAATCTTCTTCAGTTGAATACCCTTTCCAACGGATCAAGAAGGAACACCGTCCTTTTGATCCTTTGTGCTTGATGATCTTTTCTATTTCATATTCTTCTTCACCATCTATTAGGTCTGGAGGGGGTGCAGGGTAGTTAGCCCCATGAGTGTCATTCTTGCGATACGGCGAGAGAAGCAAAGCATGGAATACTGGGTGGATCTTCCAGGCCTTGGGGAGGCAGAGTTGGTACGTGATCGGGGACAGTACCTTGGTGATGGAAAAGGGGCCTTCTTGTTTGGAGGTGAATTTGGGATTTGCAATGGAGCGTTTCAAATTCCATGCTTTGAGCCATATCCTATTTCCTAGGGCGAAGAGTTTGAAATGTCATCTGGTTCAAGCTGTCATGGTCTGACGTGCCAGCTCATGGAAGGCAAGGGCCTCGTCTCGGGCAGCTGAGAGGGTCTTCAGGCGATCTTCTACTGCAGGGAGATCCGAATTTGCAATGATCGATGGTAAGGCGTGGGGTTCATATCTCATCATGAGGAAGAAAGGGGATTTGCCTGTGACAGAATGGGGGCGGTGGTTGTGAGCGAATTTGGCATGGAAGATTAAATCAGCCCATGATCCTGGGTTAGATCCACAGTAAATGCAGAGATAAGTCTCAACTTCTTGGTTGACGCGTTCGGTTTCTCCATCAGTTTGTGGGTGATATGCAGTGGAGAGGGACAAATTGTATCGCAGTAGTCTTCCCAGTTCGCGTGCGAACGAACTCACAAACTGGAGTCCTCGATCCGAGATGATTTTGTTATAAAGGCCGAAGTGAAGGAAGACTTTGTGGAAAAAGAGAGCGGTGACACCTTTGGTGGTGATGGATTTCTTAGTAGGGCATAAAATTACCCCCTTTGTAAGCCCGTGGTCGACCACAACCAAGAGCGAATCAAAGCCGGAGGAGGAAACTGGGAGGTTGGTGATCAGATCACAGAAGATCTGTTGGAACGGGCGGGAGGCAGTGGACTTGATTGGAGTGAGGGGGGGAACAGAGGGGTGAGTATTGGATTTCGCCTGTTGACAGGTGGTGCAATCCTCGACATAGCGGCAGACATAGGCGGCAAGGCCGGGCCACCAAAATTCAGAGGTGACGAGTTGACAAGTCTTGAGGAAGCCAGGGTGGCCAGCGGTCTCGTGGTCATGGCATCACTGTAAAATAGAACGACGAAGGGCGTCATTGGCAGGGACATAGATGCGACCTTGGTAGGTCAGGATACCGGCATCAAATTGCCAGTCGGCGAGGTGGAAGTGGAACACGGGAGGGATCTCCTTGTTCATGGACTGGAGGGCTTGACAAACCAAGGAGTCAGCCTCAGAGGATTCTTTGATCCATTCATGAAGAGTGGCATCAATAGTATTAACAAAGAGAGAAGGCGGGAGAAGGGTTACGCCGTTGTTATCAAGATCTGACGCTGGGAGAAGATCTGGTCATCGGGACAGGGCGTCAGGGCTGGCAAGTTGTGTGCTGGGAACGTGGATCATTTTTAGATCAAAGTCAGCAAGGTCAATAAGCCAACAGGCTTGGCGGCGGTTGAGGATTTGCGGCTGACGGAAATAGGTCAGGTTTTTATGATCCATGAACGTTTGAATGAAGAAAGTGGAGCCATGGAGGTAATGGCGCCACGCTTTCAGCCCTCAGATCACAGCAAGGAGTTTTCTGTCGTAAATGTCATAGTTTCGTTCAGCAGGAGAGAACAACTGAGAAATATAAGAACAGGGGTGCCATTCTCTGTTGGCATCGGTCTGGAGGAGGATACCTCCAGAGGCGTACTTTGAGGCGTCGGTGGCGATGGCGAAGGGGGCGGAGAAGTTCGGCATCTGTAATACCGGTTTCTTGAGGAAGAGTGCCTTGAGGGTTTCGAAGGTGTGGGTACATGCAGGCGACCAGGACCACGAACTAAGCTTCTTGGTAAGATCTATGAGGGGACGAGCGATGTTAGAATAATCAGGAATGAATCGGCAATAAAAATTGGCGAAGCCGAGGAAGGACCGGACATCCTTGATGGTCGAAGGGATGGGCCAAGAGGCGATTCCATCAAGCTTGATGGGGTTCATAGCAAGTTGTCTGGGTTTGACGATCACCCCGAGGTATTCAACTTCGGTAGTGGCAAACTTGCACTTTTCAAGCTTCAGATGTAAGTCAAGTTCCATCATGCATTGAAGAACACACTTAGTTCGTTCTGTGTGTGTCACCTCATCAGGAGAGGCGATAAGGAGGTCATTCATGTAGATGACGAGCCATCCTTCGGCAATCATGTCATGGAAAGAGTCGTTCATAAATCTCTGAAATGTTGCAGGTAAGTTACAGAGGCCGAAGAACATTACGGTTGGTTCGAAAAGCCCCTTATGGGTGATGAAGGCGGCCTTCCATTGGTGTCCATCTTTGATGCGGATGTTGTTGTATCCCCACCGAACGTTGAACTTGGTAAAAACCTTGGCATCACAGAGTTTATCGACAAGGTCAGATATGAGAGGTAAAGGGTATGCGTCACGGATGGTATGTTCGTTGACGTAGCGATAGTCTTAGCAGGGGCAGAGACCGCCGTCCTTCTTTTTGACAAAGAAGAAGGGCGACGATTGAGGGGACTTTGAGGGGCAGATCTTGCCACAATCTAGGTTTTCCTGTAAAAAGGATTCGGTGGCGGTGCGTTCCTCAGGCAAAAGGGGATAGAGTTTCCCAATCTTTGGGGTGAAGGAATCCTTGAGATTAATCTCGTGGTCATAAGGCCACAAGGGTGGGACGTGGTCAATAGCTTCCTTCAAGAAGACGGAAGCAAATTCGGAGTACTCTGCTGGGAGAACAGGTTTAGATGTCTCCTTCTCGGCAGCCATGGCAAGTTCAGTAGCCTGGGTGAGGTGTCCAATAACTGGGGATCCTTTTGGGATATATCGAGATTCGCTTTTGATGATGCGGAACATGATCTGAATGTCATTGTCGTGTTGGCAATGGGCAGAGGGGTCTCTCCATTCGTTGTATTTGAACAAATGAGAGTGAGTGACAGAGTCGACGTGGATATGTCGGGGGGTGCAGGGCGGTGGTTTCCAGAATTTGGAGGAGTGACAGTCGTAATCTGTCGAGTGCAAGGTGTAGAGTTCTTTCGATTGGTTGAGACTTTTGGAAAGTGAAAGAGTCCGTTTGGTCCAATTGATGGCAGGGTTGGTTTCTTTCAACCAGGGGAGTCCGAGGAGGACATTGTCATGTCTGAGGGACATGACCATGAAATTGACCTATCGAGCTATTCCCTCAATATTGAGGAACAGTGAGCAAAAATACCGGATAGTGCCTTTCTTGTTAAGTGAATTGTCAGCGTTCTGGGTGTAGATTGGTTTGTCGAGTTTCGTGAGAGGGAGTTTGTGTTTGCAGGCGAAGTCCCAGTTGATACAGGAGATATCAGCTCCACTATCAATGAGGGCACGGGTGTCGATGGCTTTCAGTGTGTGCAAGGGTACGATTACTTGAACGGGGATTTGCATTGCCTTGGTAGTAGATGTTACAAGTACAGGTGCACACACGGGAGAAGAAGGGGAGACTTGCATCGAAGAAGTTCCCCTATTTAAAAATCCATCTTCTTGAACCTAACCCTCCTGACTGCTGGAACGTCTTCATCGTTGTCGTCAATCTCTTGAAGATGAGGGAGATCTTCATCGTCATTCTGACCGATCGCCTTTATGACCGGTTTGGCAGCTGTAAAAGTGGGGCAAGCAGGGGAGGAGTGACGAGGTTTACGGCATCGGAAACAAAGTTTCTTCTTGACACAATGCTTCCTTTCTTTCGGAGTCATTTTAGGAACTCGGATGACATCAACGTCCATGGCGTCAGGGTCTTTGGCGGGAGTTCGAGAGGTGAAGGAGAAGTTCTGATGAGGTTGGTACGATGGACAGGAGTATCGGCGCGATAATTCAGCAGCGTAATCCCACTGGATCTGGAAGTGAACAGCTTTATCGTACCAGATTTCGATGGTCGAGGGAACTTTCTCCATGGACATGATCTTCCTCATAAGGGTGGGAGGAAGTCCGGAAGTGAAGTAAGAGATGAGGATGTTGTCGTCCTGGACTTGGGACGTGGCGACTTTGTTTTTGAACTCGGCTATATAGGAGTTCAATGAGGGGTTGTAAGCACTGTTCTTACCAATGAGAATGTGCTTGGTGGTGAGCCAGGTGATTGCATTGTTGACCGTGTCATGGTGTTTGAACATGGTCTTGAAAGCTTTGATGAAGTTTTCCCAAGTTCCAATAGTCACGACGCCTGCATTGATAGTAGACATCCGATAGGTGTTTGCCCAGGTGAGGGCAGGTCCCTTAGTCATAAAAGACAGGGCGAAGGCGACCTTTTTAAGGTCCAAGTTGTATATGGTGTCGTTCATCGTGGTGTAGAACAACACGGTGTTCAACCAAGGTATGGCCTTGTCGTATGAACCATTAAAGACTTCAGGGGCACCGAGACGGAGTTCGGCAGGACAGGAGGACATTATCGGCAAGGACGGAGGTAGGAATGGAATAGGGGGAGGATGAACAGGAGTGCTAGTAAGAGTGCTAGCGACAGAAGAAACGGCACAAGAGGGGCCGGAACGTGTAGGGGTTGGAGAGGAGGGGGCGGTTGTTGGTGTGGATGGAATGGTGAGGCTGCGGGAGAGGGTAGTGGCTAGGTTTTAGTCTCGTTGTTCAGCAGATTGGTGGTGGAGAGTACATTCGATCTGAGTGGTGAGTTTGTCAGGTTCCTGATCTTCTAGATGGGTAGACTTGTCCGATTCCTCTGGGGAAGAAGGTTCAGCAGGGGTGGGACGGTAGAAGTCCCCACGTGGGGTGGTTACGCTGAGGGTGAATGGTGGAGGCTTACACGGTGGTAGCCTCTGCTAGAGAGTTTAGACCTTTTGTTACGACTACCTGGGGTAGAAGTAATCATAAGAGGGCCTTCGATGACAAGGAGTTAGGTTGAGAGCCGACGATGCAGTGGTTCTGACATGGGGATTCCTCCGTCAGCAATGGTCAAGGGGATTCCTCGAAGATATCAGTAAGCGGAGAGCGAACTGATCAAAGGAGTCGGGTTGGGAGCCGACAACACAATACTTCTGTTGTGGGGATCCCTCCAACAGTGGGCAAGGTATCAGCAAGTCGAAGGACAAGTCGATCAAAGAAGCGATCTAGGGGTTTCCTAACTGCAGGGCGAGTAAGACGAGAGAAGCAAATAGATTGCTAGGCGGTGACGAGATACAAGGTAGCTCGAAGGAGGTCTAAACTAGCAATCTAGGTGGTACTCGAGTCGTTTATGTACGCAGTCTCCTCATGCATGGACCATAGTAAGAAATGCAAGGAGAACTAGAAAAGAAAGGGTTATGTGTTACGGATCAAAAGAAGATGCATAACGGAAATGAAGGAAGCCCGAAAAGGAAGAACACGTCATGATGAAGAGCAGAACACGTGGCCAATGCATCGCAGGAGAATCAACGAGACAAATAAGGTAAGAGGATGTGCCACGGGTACGGAGGCAATCGGAGAAGCCCGAGGTAAAGAAAAGGAATAAAGTCTGTGGGACGGGCTAGGATCCGTCTAATGAGAGGACCTAGCATGGATGGTAGTACAGGGATAGAGCAGAGGCGAAAGAGAAGTACGAAGAAAAGGAAAAGTTGTAACAATTTGCCTACAAAGAAAACAATGCTTAGGGATCTTGCATAAATAGAAGAAAGTGAGGCGAAAGGTTAGTGTAGGGTTGCTAAGGCCTAGCTAAGATAAATGGGGGATGGCAGAAGTTAGCTAAGGGACTAGCTAGGATTGTAAATGGAATCCTAGGATAGGGGTTGGAGAGTCACAACAGGAGCAATCGTTACAAGTGATGCTGTGAAAGCAAATGCAACCTGAAAGGAAATTGTTATAATACAAACATTTTTAAACATTTTATTCTTGTCTTCTTTTCTTTTCCAGTCACGTGATCTGTGCACGTGACCGTGGTAATCCTCACATGACTAGGTCTAGAACCAATGACATCATACCATGAGGTGACCTTGCCCTTTTAATTTCCACTCTTCTCACACAGCCCCTTTAATCTCCGTTGCTTCCTTTCTCACACCCGTGAGATCACTTAGTCTATTTATGGTAAATCATCCCATGCATAGCATGGTCTGTGCGCACGCCTGTACAGTATATAAGGTAGCACTATGCGACTGGTATCTCCAGTCTAATCCACTTTGTTTACCACTATAGGCATTGCCTTGGCCTCTTGGTCATTGTAGCCTGTGTTGAACGGAAAGGACCCACATACCCTCCTCATCGAGCCAGGACATGTGTAGCCTGTGAGCAGATACCTGAGCCTTGTGGAAGTGATCAGACTCTTCGGAGGTAGTTCATAACAGAAATAAGGTCTCTGTGAAATAAGATATAGATGTAACTCTAACTGGAACTGCACTGATTTGTTAAGCTTTCTGCTTGAGCAAAGAACACTCCATTTAAGCAATTGTTACACTCACATTCAATCTCCATTAAGTAACCACTTGTGGGACCTGACTTTCTCCTGTCATGTGATCAAATCCTCCTAGGATTACTCCCATTTGACCAGCTAGAAGGATGATATATTAATGATAATGAGATAAATTAAATGTAGTAATACTTACCCATCCAAATCATTGCTACTACTGAATTTTCAATAGCTTGCTCCAAAAGGTTTGGAGTAAGTATATAAAGGGAACTATTTGCTGCTGAGAGTGATACACTGTTCACAGCAGTCAGTTGTGTTTGATACTAATGAAGGCAGATCAGATTGAAACATATATGACATTCATTGGACATACTGCAAATCCATTTTGTAAGCATAGAGCAAATCCAATTTTGAATAATAGTACATTGGCCTAACCATCCATGTCAGAAAGCTATCTTTATATGAAGTAGGATTCACATTACAAGACCAAAAATGTCTAGGAACTCAGAGTCTTCTGTTCCCGGAGCCCACAATTTCCAAGGTTGTGAACCTGCTTGAGCTGGACTTGGAATAAGAGTGCCAACCTGAATGTTTAATGTGGAATTAGTCTGCTGTGATGATACAGTGCATGCAGCAAGATATGCCATGGTTGGATTATTATCATCTGTAGACAAGTAAGTGAATGTTCACAAAAGGTTTGGCATTCAAGTATAACAGGTACTTGTTGCAATGTTAACACTGAGATTAGTTACACTTTGAGGAATTGATTCATCCAGTTCAACATCAGTTATAATCAGAAAAAATATATATGGAATATTCTGGAAAGATGTAAGTTTTCTTTTTGAGGAGCTATTTTAGAGGGAAAAATACTAATCACATATGGATCAGTCATAACTGGTATTAAGACCACTTGGTTTTTTGCACCTTGAGAATATATCAATATAATGGAGTTTTGTAAATTGTAAAGAGTCATCAATAATCCACACTATGTGATCCTCAATGTGAAAAATGTTACAACTCTTTCTTTTCTTCATACTTCTTTTTCGCCTCTGCTCAATCCATGTACTACCATCAGTCCTAGGCCCTCTCATATGCCATATCCTAGGACACCCACTGGACTTTATTCCGTTTCTTCGCCTCAGGCTTCTTCAATTGCCTCCATACCCGTGGTGCTTCCTCTTACCATATTTGTCTCGTTGATTCTCCCACGATGCGTCAGCCGCATGTTCTGCTCTTCATCATTACATGTCCTTCCTTTTTGGGTTTCCTTCCATTCCATTATGCATCTCCCTTTTGATCTATAACACATAACCCTTGCTTTTATTGTCTTCCTCGCATTTCTTACTATGGTCTGTGTGCAAGGAGACTGCGTATATAATTGACTCAAGCACCACCTAGATCACTAGTTTAGACCTTCTTTGAGCTACCTTGTATCTCATCACCTAGCAATCTATTTGCTTCTCTCATCTTACTTGCCCTGCGATTAGGAAACCCCTAGATTGCCTCTTTATTCGGCTTATCTCCCAATTTGCTGATACCTTGTCCACTGTTGGAGGAATCCCCACAATGGAAGTACTGCACGTTGGTTCCCAACCCGACTTCTTGGTCAGTTCGCCTTTTGCTTACTGACATCTTCAAGGAATCCCCTCAACTACCACCAATGGAGGAATCCCCACATTGGAAGTACTGCGTTGTCAGCTCTCAACCCGACTCCTTGTCATCGAAGGCCCCTTGTGATTACTCCTACTCCAGGTAGTTGTAACAAAAAACTTACCATTAATCCAATTATTTGGTGCAAAGTATCCAGACCCAAGGCCATTGTCAGTGTTATGACTACCCGGGGTGGGAGTAATCGCAAGGGGCCTTCGATAACAAGGAGTTGGGTTGGGGGCCGATGACGCAGTAGTTCTGACGTGGGGATTCCTCCGTCAGCAAGGGTTGAGGGGATTCCTCGAAGATATCGGTAAGTGGAGAGTGAACTGATCAAGGGTAGTCGGGTTGGGAGCCGACACGCGGTACTTCCGTTGTGGGGATTCCTCCAACGGTGGACAAGGTATCAGCAAGTCGAAGGACAAGTCGATCAAAGAAGCGATCTAGGGGTTTTCTAACCGCGGGATGAGTAAGACGAGAGAAGCAAGTAGATTGCTAGGTGACGAGATACAAGGTAGCTCGAAGGAGGTCTAAACTAGCGATCTAGGTGATACTCAAGTCATTTATATACGCAGTCTCCTCGCGCACGGACCTAAGTAAGAAATGCAAGGAAGACTATAAAAGAAAGGGTTATGCGTTGCGGATCAAAAGAAGACGCATAACGGAATAAGAAGAAGCCCGAAAAGGGAGGACGCGTAATGATGAAGAGCGGAACACGTGGCCGTTGTATCGCGGGAGAATCAATGAGACAAATATGGTAAGAGGATGCGCCACGGGTATGGAGGCAGTCGTAGAAGCCCGAGGTGAAGACAAGGAATGAAGTCCAATGGATGTCCTAGGATATGGCATATGAAAGGACCCAGGACAGATGGTAGTACATGGATTGAGCAGAGGCGAAAGAGAAGTACGAGGAAAAGGAAAAGGAAAAGTTGTAACAGTCAGAAAAGTTGAGAATTTGTGAGTTAGAGAAGGTGAGATTTGACAATAGCCCACAGTTGGATTGAAGGGAAGTGGCATTCACAGTGGCATTTGTAAAGCTAGCATTAGTGGTGGCTAAAGTATTATAAAGTGTGTTGTTGAGCAGACCAATGGTCTGAATGTTAGAAAGCAAACTACTTGGTGGTGCCAGTATATTCAATTGCCAGGTTAAATTTGAGATGGCAGTTGCATTTGATCAGGACATTTCTGACTGGACAGGGATGGTGGAATTGCTGTTGAAAGCTGTGAACTGCATGATGGTAGTGAAGGCTGTCTAAAGAGTAGAGATACATGCCAGGTAGGATACAACACCAAGCATCATCCAAGTGGATGATGCTACTTTGGTTTGTTGCCAAAAAGCATAAACAGCTGCCCCAATGCCAGTCCATGCTCCAGCAATATCATGTACTGCTGTCAAATAATGTCTTTGTGCAGTAATAGTTAATATGACTAGTTGCTGTATAATGAATACCAGCCCAGCAATATATAGCTAAATTCAAGGACAAAGGTCAATACTTTGGGGTGGAGCAACTGTAGTGAAGGACCTACCACATAGAATGCTTGAAGAGATACAGTTAAAGCTGTTGTCACCCAAGGGTTATCAGATGCCATTGTGACATGGTGTTCTGAATGCTTTATGAGCAGGAGAATTAAAACCACATGCAATGCAAGCAGGATGGCATGAAGACCATAGCATAACCAATGCATGAAGAATTATCTTGCAGGAAAAAGCAAAAAAAAAAACTGTGTTGATTCATTTGGTTTTATATTGGAATCAACTGAGATGAACCTTCCAAAATATGCCAACTAGGGGCATGGGCCTTTGCATCCACTTGAAGATTACAATCTGTACTTGCAAGAAGTCTGATTGATTCAGAATTCATGCCAGCAAAACAAACTTCAGCTTTCATCCCCTTTAGCCTCAAGTGGTCTGGTAGAGAATTGCCAGTCTTCATGAAATCTTGCAGGTGAAAAGACCACTAAAAGACAAGAGTCACTAAGTGTGATATTTGAGTCAAAGAAATGGAATTCCAAAACTAGAGAATACAAGTGAAGGTTGACTACTTATATACTGTAATTACTGGTGCACGGACCATGTTTAGAGTTGGCACGGAAGGTCATAGAATGTTGTAGAATGATTATGTAATCGTGACATCATGGGATGTTCTGGAAGGATTGGGGGATGACGTCATGGGAAATAAGGTAAGGAACTAGGCGGATGAGTGGTGGGGGCGAGATTAATGGATCTGATAAAGGGGGGATAAGATAAGATAAGATTCCTGCATCCAAGCAGATGCATTGAATCCTGGCATAGGTCCATGTGATTAGCGAAGGAAAAACCGTTGAAGGAAGACAGGGGTTTCATATGAATATCTTCTAGAAGGATGACATTACCAAGGCCTTATTTCATTTCATTACCCCCTTCTCAAGATCAAGCTCCTGATCAATCAGAATTCCAGTGAGTTTTGGTTCTGATTGTGGCATGGGTATTTCGAACAGGAAATCGGAAAGACGGTTGAGGGAGGCGGCGAAGGATTTAAAGCCGTTATCCGAGAAGAGAGGTTTTCGTGTGGTGCAAAGGGGGCAATCGCATGGCTCAGAGAAAGGGTGCACAGCAGCCACATTACCTTGGAGCACGTAGATGGCCTCGGGGTGTTTTCAGTGGAAGTCCTCGATTTTTTTGGTTGCATGGGTTAGGTTTGTCTTGGGCTCCCACATGCGTTCTTCACGTGGGTAGTCCTTCCAATGCACCAAGTACTCGGTTTTTCCTCATTTTTTCCTTGAGTCTACGACTTCCTGCACCTCGTATTCTTCCTCTTGTTGGACAATGACTGGAGGGGGTGGTTTCGGCTTGGCTTGGGTGGGGTACGTTCCTGTTACGTAGGGTGTGAGGAGGGATTCGTTGAACACTGGGTGGATTCCCTTTCACATTTTCGGCAGCTCTAGTTCATAGGCTGCCATTCCCACCTTGGCCTTCACCTTGAATGGCCCGTATCGTTTATCATTGAACTTTTTTGTTGGCCTATCTATTTTGATGTTTTTTGCTTCTAGAAGGACTTTCTGTCCCAGTTGGTACTCCTCGATTTTCCTTGCTTTCTGGTCGTGAGACCTTTTCATTGCTTCTGCTGCCTTCTCTAGGGTCTTCTTCACCACCTCATAACTCAATTTCATCTGTTCTACAAATGCTGTTGCTGATTCATTTTGGACCTCTCTCTTTTGCACAGGGATGATGGGTTGTTGACCGAAGTTGAGGATGAAGGGGAATACACCGGTGGCGCTTGACATCTGGGAGTTGTGGGCGAATTCGGCTATTGCCAGCCAATCTACCCAGTCCGTCTGCCAGTGGTTGACGTAAATCCTCAGGTATTTTTCTACTTCTCGGTTGATCCGTTCCGTTTGCCTGTCTGTTTGTGGATGATATGCGGTGGATGGATTTGCCTCAATCTTCAGGAGAGTGTAGAGATCTCTCATGAATGATGATATGAACTGGGGTCCTTGATCCGATATTACCTTGCGGGGTGTTCCGTGTAGTTTGAATATGTTGTCTCAAAAGGCCACTGCTACCCCCTGCGAGGTAATTGTGTCGGTGACAGGGATCAAGTGTATCATTTTAGAGAATTGGTCGACTACCACCAGGATGGCGTTTTTTCCTTGTGATTGTGGTAGAGGTCTGATTAGATCTACCGATATGATTTCCCAGGATGCTGATGGGATTTCATTTGGGTGCAAGGGGGTCGTCATGGTGGTTGTTTTTGGTTTGACCTTTTGACACGCGTCGCACCCCTTTATGTATTCTTCTACATTCCTTCTCAGGGAAGGCCAATAGTATTCACTCATGATTAAGTCTCAGGTTCATCAGACTCCCGGGTGTCCTGAGATGGGATGGTCGTGGTTGGCCTTGATGATGTCTTCTCTGAGTTTGGCATCGTTTGGAATGTAGATGAGATCTTTCCATTTTACCAGCTCGTTCTTTTTTATCCAGGGCGACTCAGCCTTTTTGAGTCCTTCTTTTGCAAATTGTTCTAGTTTGTATTGTAACTTCTTGATGCAATCGAGGATGCTCGACGAGGCGACAGCCTTTATCTGAACTGGGGTGGAAGGGCGCTCTGCAGCCTCATTACTACCCTTGTTCGGAAAGAGAGAATCGGATAACAGGATCTATTGTTTGTTATCAGTGTTTACCCCCTTCTCATAATCTGGCCTCCTGGACAGAGGGTCTGCTGGATTTGTTTTGCCCGGTCTATAGTTGAAGGACAACTTATATTCCTGGACGATTTGCTGCCATCTGGCTTGACAGCGGGAGAGGTCTTGTGGCTTTCGGAAGAACTCGAGGTTCTTGTGATCTGTTAGCACTTCAACGGGATGGACAGCTTTGAGCAAGTATTGCCTCCATTCTTGGAGGGCGAAGATAACTGCCAGCATTTTGAGGTCTGTGGCGTGGTAGTTTTATTCCATGTCGTTGAGGGATCTCGAAATGAATGTCATGGGGTGCCATATTCCTTCCTGTTTTTGTGACAGGACTGCACCTACTCTGATTCCAGATCCATCGGTTTCTATTCGGAATGGGTCGGTGTCCATTGGCATTGCTAATGCAGGGGCGGTCGCTATTGTCTTCTTAAGCTGTTCGAAGGCTCGTTGGCACGCGGGTGACCATTCAAAGTCTCTTTTTACTGAGGTGAGGCTGCTCAAGGGGCGGGCAATTTGGGCAAAGTTCTTTACGAATCGTCTGTAGAAGTTTAGGAATCCCAGGAAGCCTCACAGGGTCTTTTTTGAGGTTGGTACTGGCCACTCCTTGATCGCTGCCATCTTTTTATCATCCATCTTGACCTTGTTTTGGGACACGATTAGTCCTAGGAACTCTGTTTCTTGCACCTCAAAGTCGCATTTGTCATGTCTGAGGTACAAGTGATGGTCCTGTAGGATTTGCAGTACTTCCCTCACCACCTTTTGATGTTCCTCAAGGGTCTTGGTGAAGATCATGATGTCGTCTATATAGACCACCACGACTCCTCGATTGATCAGGTCTTGGAACAACGAGTTCATTTTTGTTTGAAAGGTGGCTGGGGAATTGCATAGCCTGAAGAACATTACCAGAGGTTCGAATAACCCTTGGTTAGTTCTGAACACGGCCTTCCATTCATCTCCTTCTGCCATCCGTACATTATTGTATTCCCATCTTACGTCAAATTTGGTGTAGTATTTGGCAGATTTAAGCTTGTCCACCAATTCAGCGATTAGAGGGAGTGGATACCGGTTCCTCCTCGTGACTTCATTTAGCTTCCGGTAATCTTGCACGGGCTGGAGACGGCTGTCCTTCTTTTTAATGAAGAAGAAGGCCGAGGTGAAGGGTGACTTGGATGGGTGGATGCATCCCGACTTCAGATTCTCTTCGAGGAATTTGGCCAGCTCCTCTTGCTCTCCCAGATTCAGTGGGTAGACCTTACAGTCCACTGTGTGATCTCCTAGTAAGAGCTTGATGGCGTGATCCCATGGTCGCCGAGGGGGGAGCTCGTCGAAGCTTTCTTTGGCAAATACGTTGGCGTAATCGTGTACATATTTGGGGGCTGCTTCCTCGAAGGTTTTCTTTTTCTTGGTTACGAAGTCTCAGGCTGCTATATCCGTGGCCATGTTATGGAAGTAGCTTTCCATATCAAGCTTGAAGAGCCGATCTCCATCATGCAGGATGAATTCAGCATCTTCCTCATCGTCATCATCACAACCTTTCAAGCGGGGCATGTGGTCTTCCTCACACCGGAAGGAGATTCGTCCCGTCTTCCAATCTATGCTAGGGTTGTGGGCTTTCAGCCAGTCGTGTCCCAGGAAAACGGTGTTTGGGCCTAGGTTGGTGACGGCAAGGGCCAGTTGTTTTTTGTGGTCCTTGATTTGCATTTCGACGATGACGAACTTCTCGATTTTACCCGATTGGTTTAAGGATCTGTCAGTGTTGTACACAGCCATGGGTCATAGGAGGGAATGGATGACCACCCCCTTCTCAGCCACGAACTTCTCGTGTATTGATGACCCTGTACAGCCGGAGTCAATTAGGGCTTTGACTTCCACACTTGTCCTGTCAGACATCCTTAGGGTTACGGGTATCTCGAGGGAGTTCTGTTCTTTTCTTACTGATGCCTTCTTATACTTGGGGGGCCTTTGAAGATCCCTCAAGATCCAGTATGCATCAGAGTCGCTCATCTGTTTTAGATCCATGAGTAGATCGGGGGTCACTTCGGCCTTCCTGGACTTGTGGACAAATGATCTTAGGTGTCCCAGATTCCTGGCTACGTCCAAATTATCTGTCTGGGCTTTCATCCACCTGATGGTCCAGGGGTCTACCGTGTTCATCCAGTAGTGATCCGAGTTCCAGCTTCTTCAGTTCTTGGTGGAAGAGCGCACAGCAGCCTCGTTACCACCTACCTTGGAAGTCCCGGTACTAC
>JBBPQZ010000044.1:0-32504 GCA_038092795.1 Boletus rubissimus
CATCTGGAGGCATCCTCCTCCAGACCGATGCCAACAGAAATTGGCATCCTTGCTTTTATATCTCCCAGTCCTTCTCTCCTGCGGAATGAAACTATGACATCTATGACAGGGAACTCCTTGCCATGATCCGTGGCCTAAAAGCGTGGCGCCACTACCTCCACAGCTCCACTTTCCCCATTCAAACTTTTATGGATCACAAGAACCTTACATATTTCTGCCAACCACAAACCCTCAACCACCGCCAAGCCTGTTGGCTAATTGATTTAGCTGACTTTGATCTCAAAATGATCCATATCCCCAGGTCGCACCTTGCCAGTCCCAACACCCTATCCCGGTGCCCGAATCTCCTTCCAACTTCAGATCTCAATAATGAAGGCATCATGCTTCTCCCACCTTCCCTCTTTATTAACACTATTGATGCTGCTCTTCATGAATGGATCAAAGAATCCTCTGAGTCCGACATCCTGGTCTGCCAAGCCCTCCAATTCATGAATGAGGAGATCCCACCCACGTTCCACTCCTGCCTCACTGACTGGCAACCCGACGCCGGCATCCTTACCTACCAGGGTTGCATTTATATCCCAGCCGATAACTCCCTTCGTTGCTCTATCCTGCAACACTGCTATGACCATGAAACCGCTGGTCACCCCAGCTTTCTCAAAACCTGTCAATTTGTTGCTGCTGAATTCTGGTGGCCCGGCCTCGCCACCTATGTCTGTCGCTATGTTGAAGGTTGCGCAACCTGTCAACAAGCAAAATCCAATACTCACTCCTCCATTCCCCCCCTCACTTTGATTAAATCATCTGTGTCTTGGCCTTTTCAGCAGATCTCCTGTGATCTGATTACTGACCTCCCAGTCTCCTCCTCTGGCTTTGATTCGCTCTTGGCTGTGGTTGACCACAGGCTTACAAAGGGGGTAATTTTATGCCCTACCAAAAAATCTATTACCACCAAGGGCGTTGCCGCCCTCTTCTTCCACAAAGTCTTCCTCCGCTTTGGCCTCTATGATAGAATCATCTCCAATCGAGGACTCCAGTTTGCAAGTTCATTCGCCTGCGAGCTGGGAAGACTACTATGATACGACCTCTCTCTCTCCACAGCATACCATCTACAAACTGACGGAGAAACCGAACACATAAACCAAGAAATCGAGACTTACCTCCGTATTTACTGCAGATCCAACCCAGGGTCGTGGGCCAACTCAATCTCCCATGCTGAATTCACCCACAATCACCATCCCCATTCCGTCACCAGCAAATCCCCCTTCTTCCTCATGATGGGATATGAACCCCATGCCCTACCACCAATCATTGCTAATTCGGAACTCCCCATAGTAGAAGAACGGCTAAAGACTCTTTCGACTGCTCGGGACAAAGCTCTTGCCTCCCATGAGCTGGCACGTCAAACTATGTCTCTCCGTATCCGAAGACATTTCAAACCCTTTATCCTAGGGGATAAGGTATGGCTGGAAGCCTGGAATCTAAAGAGAGCCATTACAAATCCCAAGTTTGCCTCCAAATGAGAGGGATCCTTTTCCATTACCAAAGTATTATCCCCGATCACATATCAGCTGTGCCTTTCCAAAACCTGGAAGATCCACCTGGTATTCCACGCATTCCTTCTCTCACCATATCACAAAAATGACACTTATGGAGCTAACTATCCTGCACCCCCTCTGGACTTAATAGACAGTGAAGAAGAATATGAAATAGAAAAAATCATCAAACACAAAGGATCAAAAGGACAGCACTCCTTTTTGATCTGTTGAAAAGGGTATACGACCGAAGAAGACTCCTGGGTCCCAGAGAGGCATTTGACTAATGCAGACTCCACCCTTAATGCATATAAAGCCCTGTTCCCTTCCGTCTTCAAGGTCTCCCAAAACTAACATGGCCATTGAATTCACCCCCACCACAGATATTCCCCACTTGACTCTCACCATCTCCCCGATTTACGAACGATACCAAGTACCTCCCAGCTACGCCTCCCCACTCACCATACCATTCCCGCCTCACGACAACCAGACCCTGTTCCCAGAAGACCATGATGTGTCGTCTCCTCCGATTCCTTCTTCTCCTTCTTTCAAACATTCTTCCCCACTTGTTTCCTACAATAGTCTTACTATCCCTGACGCTGTTGCACAATGTCCTCCTACTCCTCCTGTAGAGTGTTACGACTACCCTGGGTAGGAGTAATCACAAGAGGCCTTCGATGACAAGGAGTCGGGTTGGAAGCCAATGACGCAGAGGTTCTGACGTGGGGATTCCTCCATCAGCAAGGGTCGAGGGGATTCCTCAAAGATATCGGTAAGCGGGAGGGCGAACTGATCAAGGAAGTTGGGTTGGATCCGACTCGCAGTACTTCCATTGTGGGGATTCCTCCAATGGTGGACAAGGTATCGACAAGTCAAAGGACGAGTCGATCGAAGAAGCGATCTAGGGGTTTCCTAATCGCGGGGCAAGTAAGACAAGAGAAGCAAATAGATTGCTATGCGTTATGGATCAAAAGAAGACACATAACGGAACGGAAGGAAGCCCGAAAAGGAAGGACGCATAATGATGAAGAGTAGAACACACGGCCGACGTATCGTGGGAGAATCAACGAGACAGATATGGTAAAAGAATGCGCCACAGGTATGGAGGTAGACGGAGAATCCCACGGCGGAGAAAAGGAATGAAGTCCAAGGGGCATTCTAGGATACGCCATATGAGGGGTCCTAGAACGGATGGTAGTATATGAATTGAGCAGAGGCAAAAGAGAAGTACAAAGAAAAGGAAAAGTTGTAACATTACCCCCTTTGTAGAGTCAAGACCACAGCGTAGACAAAGACAATCCAGCCATAAGAGCACACAGCAGCTTGACCATGGGGGAATCAGTAGAGAACGGGGCCGCCAACCGGGGAGCCCGTGATGTTACCGTAACCAGTTTCATTGATGCAATCTTCCTTGTCGGAGTAATTTCGGTCGATGAGGGGAGAGGGGGAACGATGACGAGGAAATCGTCGCAGGACGGGAGTGGAATGATGAGAGACGAAGGGTGTCTCTTGATGGCGAGAGGGATGGGTTCCTCAATGGGAGCGACAACGTCCGGAGGAGGACGATGAGGAAGTGGTCTGGAAGGACAAGGACAAGGAGGTTTGTTGCCTCGGAGGGGGAACACGACGAGGTGGTGGGGAGGCGGTGCGCCGGCGAAGAGGGCAGTGGGCGAGGATATGCCCCGGGGCCCATCGAAGGCAAGTCGTGCATTGGTGCATGGGGCAATTGTGTTGAAAGTGGCCAATGCGGCCACAGGAGTAGCAACGTTCCCCGGCCTGGGGGTGCGAATCCGGGAGGGGAAGGCAACTGTTGGCGCCGGTCCAGGCGCTTTCGATGCGTTGCATGAGACGGTCTTCGTCGGACCCGAGAGGGATCAAGGAAGTGGAGGGGGTGGTTGGCACAGTTGGAATTGCGAGGGCCTGTGAAACCGTGACGGGTTCGGCAGGGGGAGGTCTTTCAACCTCGGCGAGGGAGACTGTGGGGGTCGCACGCTGATTGGTGCGACGGTGTTCAATGGCGAGCGCCTCATATAATTCACGGGTGAGGGGGCAAGTCTGTGTGGCCATGGCCAGGAGGTAGCAGCATATGTCATGTAGGAGCATGAGCATGCCGAGTTGGTGGAGAGCGACCAGCAAGTGAGACTGGGCTTGCATGGCATCCTGGTAGATGAATTGTGCCACGTAGGATTGGTTGGCATCCGCGGTGGGGGCGTGAGTGAGGGCGATGATATTCAAGTTCGCCAGGTAGGCGCTGTAGAGGGCGTAGAGTGGGGACGCCGAGTCGAGGTAACAGTCTAAGGTGGTTGCGAGACCGGGGTCGGTGATGAGCTCAGTGAGCTCGCGAATCTCAAAGATGGTGGGGGGACCATCGCTGAGGCAGTATGCAGTGGTCGGGACATCTACAGAAAGAGGGGCTTGTTCAGTATCATCTGAAGGGCTAATTGTATGCTCCATAGGAGGAGTAGGAGGGCGTTGTGAAGCAATGTCAGGGACGGTAACACTATTGTGGGGAACAAGTGGGGAAGAATGTACAAAAGAAGGAGAAGAGGGAATTGGAGGAGATGACGTATCATGCTCCTCGGGAAACAAAGTTTGATTTTCATGAGGCAGAGATGGTATGGCGAGAGGCGAGGCGAAGCCGGGGGATATTTGGTATCGTTCATAGATCTGGGCGATGATAAGGGTCAAGTGAGGGATTTCGTCAGTGGGGGTGAAGTTAATGGCCATGTTAGTTTCTGGGGGAGGAAAAGAAGACAGAGGGGAAGAGGTTTTTATACGCTGCGAGGGCGGAGTCTGCATTGGTCAGATGCCTTTCCGGAACCCAGGAATCCTCTTCAGTCGTATACCCTTTCCAACGGATCAGGAAGGAACGCCATCCTGCTGATCCCTTGTGTTTGATGATCTTTTCGATTTCATATTCTTCTTCGCCGTCTATTAAATCCGGAGGGTGCGCAGGGTA
Source organism: Boletus rubissimus (assembly GCA_038092795.1). NCBI lineage: Eukaryota > Fungi > Basidiomycota > Agaricomycetes > Boletales > Boletaceae > Lanmaoa > Lanmaoa rubissima. The sequence continues at coordinate 4,495 of JBBPQZ010000044.1, forward strand.
GTTAGCCCCATGAGTATTGTTCTCGCGGTAAGGCGAGAGGAGGGATGTGTGGAATACTGGGTGAATCTTTCACGCCTTGGGGAGGCATAGTTGATACGTGATCGGGGACAATACCTTCGTGACTGTAAAGGGTCCCTCTCGTTTGGAGGCGAACTTGGGATTGGCAATGGAACATTTCAGGTTCTGTGCTTCAAGCCAAACCCTATCCCCTAGGGCGAAGGGTTTGAAGTGTCGTCTGGTTCAGGCTGACATGGTTTGACGTGCCAGCTCATGGGAGGCAAGAGCCTCGTTTCGGGCAGCTGAAAGGGTTTTCAGACGGTCTTCTACTGCGGGGAGATCCGAATTTGCAATGATTGGTGGCAATGCGTGGGGTTCATATCCTATCATTAGAAAGAAGGAGGATTTGCCTGTGATGGAGTGGGGGCGGTGATTGTGAGCGAATTCAGCATGGGAGATTGAATCAGCCCATGACCCTGGGTTAGATCCGCAGTAGATGCGGAGATAAGTCTCAATTTCTTGGTTGATGCATTCGGTTTCTCCGTCGGTCTGTGGATGGTACGCAGTGGAGAGGGATAGGTCGTATCGCAGTAGTCTTTCCAGCTCGCGTGCGAACGAACTCGCGAACTGGGGTCCTCGGTCAGAGATGATTTTGTCGTAGAGACCAAAGCGAAGGAAGACTTTGTGGAAAAAGAGGGCAGCAACCCCCTCAGCGGTGATAGATTTCTTAGTAGGGCATAAAATTACCCCCTTTGTAAGCCTGTGGTTGACCACAACCAAGAGCAAGTCAAAACCAGAGGATACTGGGAGATCAGTGATCAGATCACAGGAGATCTGCTGGAAGGGCCGAGACGCAGTGGATTTAATCGGCGTGAGTGGGGGAACAGAGGGGTGCGTATTGGATTTCACCTGTTGACAGGTGGAGCAACCTTCAACATAGCGACGGACGTAGGCAGCGAGGCCTGGCCACCAGAATTCAGCGGCAACGAGCTGGCGAGTTTTGAAAAAGCTGGGGTGGCCGGCAGTTTCGTGATCATGGCAGCACTGTAAAATAGAACGATGAAGGGAATCGTCAGCGGGGACGTAGACGCGACCTTGATAGATCAGGATACCGGCATCAAGTTGCCAGTCGGCAAGGTGAGAGTGGAATGCAGGAGGGATGTCCTCGTTCATGGATTGGAGAGCCTGACAAACAAGGAAGTCAGACTCGGAGGATTCCTTGATCTGTTCATGGAGAGCGGCATCAATAGTGTTAACAAAAAGAGAAGGCAGGAGAAGTGTTACGCCTTCGTTGTCAAGATCCAATGCTAGGAGAAGATCCGGCCATCGAGATAGAGCGTTGGGACCAGCAAGCTGCGTGCCAGGAACGTGGATCATTTTGAAGTCAAAGTCAGCAAGGTTGATCAGCCAGCAGGCTTGGCAGCGATTAAGGGTCTGCGGCTGACGGAAATAGGTCAGGTTCTTGTGATCCATGAAGGTTTGGATAGGGAAAGCTGAGCCGTGGAGGTAATGGCACCACACTTTCAAACCACGGATCACGGCGAGGAGTTCTCTGTCGTAGATGTCATAGTTTCATTCAGCAGGAGAGAACGACTGAGAAATATAAGAACAGGGATGCCATTCTCTGTTGGCGTCGGTCTGGAGGAGGATGCCTCCAGAGGCGTATTTAGAGGCATTGGTGGCAATGGCAAAGAGAGTGGAAAGGTTCGGCATCTGTAATACTGGCTTTTTGAGGAATAGTGCCTTGAGGGTATCGAAGGCGTGGGTGCAGGCTGGTGACCAGGACCACGAACTAAGCTTCTTGGTGAGATCTATGAGGGGGCGAGCTATGTTAGAATAATTGGGGATGAGTCGTCGGTAGAAATTAGCAAAGCCCAGAAAAGAGCGAACGTCCTCGACGGTGGAAGGGACTGGCCAGGAGGCGATCCCATCAAGCTTGACGGAGTCCATGGCCAGCTGTCCGGGCTTGACAATCATCCTGAGGTACTCTACCTCGGTAGCTGCAAACTTGCATTTCTCAAGCTTGAGGTGTAGATCAAGTTCGGTCATGCGTTGGAGAACACGCTTAGTTCGTTCCGTATGGGTCGTGTCGTCGGAGGAGGCAATGAGGAGGTCGTCCATGTAGATGACGAGCCATCCTTTGGCGATCATATCCCGGAAGGAGTCGTTCATGAATCTTTGAAATGTGGCAGGTGAGTTACAGAGACCGAAGAACATTACGGTGGGTTCGAAAAGCCCCTTATGGGTGATAAAGGCGGCTTTCCACTGGTGTCCGTCTTTGATATGGACGTTGTTGTATCCCCATCAAACGTCGAATTTGGTAAAGACCTTGGCATCACAGAGTTTATCAACAAGATCGGATACAAGGGGTAAGGGGTACGCGTCACGAACGGTATGTTCGTTGACGTAACAATAGTCTTGGCAGGGACGAAGACCTCCATCCTTCTTTTTGACGAAGAAGAAGGGCAAGGCTTGAGGGGACTTTGAGGGGCGGATCTTGCCGCAATCTAGATTTTCCTGTAGAAAGGACTCGGTGGCAGTGTGTTCCTCTGGTGAAAGAGGATAGAGTTTCCCGATCTTCGGGGTAAATGAATCTTTGAGGTTAATCTCGTGGTCGTAAGGCCACGAGGGTGGGACGTGGTCAGTGGCTTCCTTGGAGAAGACGGAAGCGAACTCAGAATACTCTGCTGGGAGAACGGGTTTAGGTTTCTCCTTCTCAGCAGCCATGGCGAGTTCGGTAGCCTGGGTAAGGCGTCCGATGACCGGGGATCCTTTGGAAATATATCGGAATCTGCTCTTGATGATGCGGAACATGATCTGAATATCATTGTCATGTTGACAGTGGGCAGAGGGGTCTCTCCATTCGTTATACTCGAACAAATGAGAGTGGGTGACGGAGTCGACATGGATGTGTCGAGGAGCGCGGGGCGGTGGTTTCCAAAATTTGGACGAGTGATGGTCGTAATCCATTGAGTGCAGAGTGTAGAGTTCTTTCGACTGGTCGAGACTTTCGGAGAGTGAAAGAGTCCATTTGGTCCAGTCGATGGCGGGGTTGGTTTCTTTCAACCAGGGGAGTCCGAGGAGGACATTGTCACGTCCGAGAGACATGACCATGAAGTTGACTTGTCGTGCTATTTCCTCGATATTGAGGAACAGCGAGCAGGAGTACCGGATTGCGCCTTTCTTGTTGAGGGAATTGTCAGCGTTCCGGGCGTAGATAGGTTTGTCGAGCTTGGTGAGAGGAAGCTTGTGTTTTCAGGCAAAGTCCCAGTTGATACAGGAGATGTCAGCTCCACTATCGATGAGGGTGCAGGTGTTGATGGCTTTAAGTGTGTGCGAGGGTACGATTACTTGAATGGGGATTTGCATTGCCTTGGTAGTGGATGTTACACGTACAGGTGTACACACAGGAGCAGAAGAAGGGGAGACTCGCATCGAAGAAGTTCCCCTATTTAAAAATCCATCTTCTTGAATCTAACCCTCCTGACCGCTGGGACGTCTTCATCGTCATCATCTATCTCTTGAAGACGTGGAAGTTCTTCATCGTCATCCTGACTGATCGCCTTTATGACCGGTTTGGCAGCTGTGAAAGTGGGGCAGGCAGGGGCGGAGTGGCCGGGTTTTCGGCATCTGAAACAAAGTTTCTTCTCAATACAACGCTTCCTTTCCTCCAGGGTCATTCTGGGAACTCAGATAACGTCAACGTCCATGGCGTCAGGGTCTTTGGCGGGGGCGCGAGAGGGAGAGGAAAAGTTCTGGTGTGGTTGATATGAAGGACGGGAGTATTGGCACGATAACTCAGCAGCACAATCCCATTGGGTCTGGAAGTGGACGGCCTTGTCATACCATACCTCAATCGTCGAGGGAACTTTTTCCATAGACATAATCTTCCTCATAAGGGCTGGGGGAAGTCCGGAAGCAAAGTAGGAGATTAGGACGTTGTCATCCTGGACTTGGGACGTAGCGACTTTGTTCTTGAACTCGGCTATATAGGAGTTCAGCAAGGGGTTGTAAGTGCCGTTCTTACCGATGAGAACACGTTTGGTGGTGAGCCAGGTAATTGCATTATTGATCATGTCGTGGTGTTCAAACACGGTCTTGAAAGCTTTGACGAAGTTTTCCCAGGTGCTGATGGTCGCGATGCCTGCATTGATAGTAGACATCCGATAGGTGTTGGCCCAAGTGAGGGCGGATCCCTTAGTCATAAAAGACAGGGCAAAGGTGACCTTCTTAGGGTCGGAGTTGTAGATGGCGTTGTTCACCATGGTGTAGAATAACACGGTATTCAACCAAGGAATGGCTTTGTTGTAGGAGCCATCAAAAACTTCAGGGGCGCCAAGACGAAGCTCAGTGGGATGGGAGCACATTATCGGCAAGAACGGAGGTAGGGAAGGAATAGGGGGAGGACGAACTGGAATGCTAGTAAGAGTGCTAGCAATAGAAGGAACAGCACGCGGAGGACCAGAGGGGGTAGAACACGTAGGAGTGGGAGAGGAAGGGGCGGTTGTCGGTGTGGATGGGATAGTAAGGCCTTGGGAGAGGGCAGTGGCTAGATTCCAGTCTCGTTGGTCAGCTGTCTGGTGATGGAGAGTTTGCTCGATCTAAGCGGCGAACTCGTCGGGTTCCTGATCCTCTAGATGGGTGGACTCGTCCGATTCCTCCAGGGAAGAAGGTTCAGCAGCTGTGGGATGATAGAGTCCCTACGTGGGGTGGTTACGCTGTGGGTGAATGGTGGAGGCTTACGCGGTGGTAGCCTCTGCTAGAGAGTTTAGACCTTTTGTTACGACTACCCTGGGTAGGAGTAATCGCAAGGTGCCTTCGATGACAAGGAGTCGGGTTGGGAGTCAACAACGCAGGGGTTCTGACGTGGGAATTCCTCCGTCAGCAAGGGTCGAGGGGATTCCTCAAAAATATCGGTAAGCGGGAGGGCGAATTGATCAAGGAAGTTGGGTTGGATCCGACTCGCAGTACTTCTATTGTGGGGATTCCTCCAATGGTGGACAAGGTATCGACAAGTCAAAGGACGAGTCGATCGAAGAAGCGATCTAGGGGTTTCCTAATCGCGGGGCAAGTAAGACAAGAGAAGCAAATAGATTGCTAGGCGGCGACGAGATACAAGGTAGCTCGAAGGAGGTCTAAACTAGCGATCTAGCTGGTACTCGAGTCGTTTATATACGCAGTCTCCTCGCGCACAGACCATAGTAAGAACTGCGAGGAGAACTAGAAAAGAAAGGGTTATGCATTACGGATCAAAAGAAGACACATAACGGAACGGAAGGAAGCCCGAAAAGGAAGGACGCATAATGATGAAGAGTAGAACACGCAGCCGACATATCGCAGGAGAATCAACGAGACAGATATGGTAAAAGAATGCGCCACAGGTATGGAGGTAGATGGAGAATCCCAAGGCGGAGAAAAGGAATGAAGTCCAAGGGGTGTTCTAGGATACGCCGTATGAGGGGTCCTAGAACGGATGGTAGTACATGGATAGAGCAGAGGCAAAAGAGAAGTACAAAGAAAAGAAAAAGTTGTAACATGGAGCATGCAGACAGCCCTTCATATGATATTGAACAAGCCCCTTTATCCATAGACATCCCGACCACCGTGTACTGTCTCAGCAATGGCCCCCCCACCATCTTTGAGATTTGTGAGCTCACTGAGCTTATCACCAACCCCAGTCTAGCAACTACCCTTGACTATTACCTTGACTCGGCATCCCCCCTCTATGCACTCTATAGCACATACCTCGCCAACTTAAATATCATTGCCCTCGCCCATGCTCCCATGGCTGACACCAATTGGTCATACATCACCCAATTTATTTACCAGGATGCCATGCAGGCACAATCCCGTCTCCTCGTCGCTCTCCACCAACTTGGCATGCTTACCCTCCTATGAGACATGCGACAATATCTCCTTGCCATGGCTACCCAAACACACCCCCTCACCAGAGAATTATACAAGGCATTAGCTGTCGAACACCATTGCACAAGAGAACATGCGACCCCAACAGTCCTTCTAACCGAGGTCGAAAGACCTTCCCCAATAGAACCAGCCGAAACTCCCTAAGCTGTCTTGGCTCCGGCCACACCAACCACTTCCTCTGCCTCCTTGACTTCTCTTAACTCTGATGAGGATTGTCTCATGCAGCATATCAAAAGCGCATGGACCGGCACCGATGGTCATCTCCCACTCCCCAACTTGCATCCCCGCGCCAGAGAACGATGCTATTCTTGCAGTCAGATCGGCCACTTCCAACATGACTGCCTGGTGCATCAATGCGCCACGTGTCTCCATTGGGCCCCGGGACACATCCTCACCCAATGCCCTCTCCACCACTGCACCCCATCGCCCCCACCTCATCACATCCCACCCCCAAGGCAACAATCATCCTCATCCTCGTCCACCCTGTCCTCTACCTCCTTGTCCTCCTCCAGACGACGTCACTCCCATTGAGGAGCCAACTCCTTTCAAAGACAAGGCACCCCTCCTACTCCTCAAGGTGCCCTCCCCATCCTTCAACATTTCCCACGTCATCGATCCCCTTCCCTCCTCATCGATTGCAATTACTCCAACAAGGAAAATTGCATTGATGACACCAGCTACAGTAACATCACTGGCTCCCCAGTTGGTGGCCCCGTTCTCTACTAGATCATCCATGGTTGAGCTGCTATGCGCTCTCATGTCTGAACTGTCTTTGTCTATGCCGTGGTCTTGACTCTACAAAGGGGGTAATGTTACAACTTTTCCTTTTCTTTGTACTTCTCTTTTGCCTCTGCTCAATCCATGTACTACCATCTGTCCTAGGTCCTCTTATATGTCACATCATAGGACATCCACTGGACTTCATTCCTTTTCTCTGCCTTAGACTTCTTCAACTCCCTCCATACCCATGGTGTTTCCTCTTACCTTATTTGTCTCGCTAATTCTCCTGCGATGCGTCGACCACGTATTTTGCTTTTCATTATTATGCATCCTTTCTTTTTGGGTTTCCTTCCATTCCGTTATGTGTTTTCTGTTTGATCTGTAACACATAACCCTTTTTTTTATAGTTCTCCTTGCATTTCTTACTATGGTCTGTGCACAAGGAGATTCATTATTTATTCAACTCGAGTACAACTATGATTGCTAGTTTAGACCTCCTTCGAGCTACCTTGTATCTCATTGCCTAGCAATCTACTTGCTTCTCTCGTCTTACTTGCCCTGTGGTTAGGAAACCCCTAGATCACTTCTTCGATCGACTTACCTTCCGGTTCGTTGATACTATCAAAGACTACCTTTGATTACCACCATTGGAGGAATCCCCACAATGGAAGTACTGCATTGTCGCTCCCCAAGTGACTTCTTGATCAACTTGCTTTCCACTTGTTGATACCTTCAAGGAATCCCCTCGACTACCACTGCCGGAGGAATCCCCATGTCAGAAGTACTGCGTTGTCACATCCAACGTGACTCTCTGTCATCGAAGGCCCCCTTGTGATTACTCCTACCCCAGGTAGTCATAACATCATCCTTCATTTCCACCTCATAGATCTCACCACTTCGTGATATCACTTCCTTCCATTGTATTACTTATTAGTTCCATATATGTATTAGGGCCCAGGATCCCAGGTATTAGGGCACATTGTCATGGGGTTTATACCATGATCTGTACACATTCGCATATGGTATATAAGTAGTCAGTATGTAGATTGTATTTCCTACATTTGAAAAACCCTAATAATCTTAATAGCCAAAGCACAAATACTCCTTAGACTCAATGGCTTTAAGCCTCAAAGAGAATGGAGCAAACAATGAAAATTCCAAATATGAGGCTACAACAAATATGCTATGCTTCTATATATACTGTCTAAGGTTGTGCACAGACCATGTTATGTAACAGTATATATAGAGCCATAGATTACTTGTTGTAGCCTCATATTTGAAATTCCCATTGTGTATCCCATTTCCTTTGAGGCTTAAGGCCACTAGATCTGAGGGATTATTTGGGCTTTGGCTGTTAGAGTCTTTAGGGCTTTTCATTGTAGAGGATTGGCAAACAAACCACATACTGTCCACACTAAGTTTATCACTGAATTCATCTAGGACATATTTATCCCTAGCTTATAGTATAACATCTGTGGGTAGATAATGCATAAGTCTAAGAAACTTTGTTTTAGTTCTATTGCATTTGCCTACAAAGAAGACAATACAAGTGAGATAGATTAGGAAGAAGAGGAGCAATTCAAGGTTGATTATATTGCCTCATTATGTCTTAAAAATAGGAAGCTTAAGTATCTGGTACATTAGAAAGGATATGATGAAATGGACTGTACCTGGGAATTATCAGACATATACTAAGCAACAAAACTGTTGCAATGTTTGGTAGTTTTGAAGTATATGTGATGTAGCAAGTCTGAGTGTGGGAATTTCACTTAGCTCTAGTGAGATGAAATAAGGTACTTATTCTTGGCTATAATTTATTCTCTGGGGGTCATGTGATTGCATTTGGGGGTTGTGCTGATATAGCCATTTTAAAATAACTTGTCATTGCAACAGTTTTGTTACTGGCATTATAATATTCTGAATTGATATATTCTGACATGTTTTGACATAATATATGAGTCAGCAAATATATAATAATACTAATATGATATAGTCATGTTAAAATACCACTATGGTTTCCACCACTATTGCTATAAAATCCATTATTATTGATTAAACTGAATAAATTCTTAGCATGTTGGAATTGGATTAATTTGGTCATGGAGCTTCATTGAATACTACACTAGACAACTCTACTATGAGTAGGAATAGTATTGAGTACATAGAGTTCTTTCAACTGGTCAAGGGATTCTAATAGAGATAGGGTGCATTTAACCCAGTCAATAGTGGGGTGGACTTCCTTAAGCCAAGGAAGTCCAAGGAGGATGTTGTCACGTCCAAGGAACATAACCATAAAGATTACTTAACAAGTTATTCCTTCAATATTAAGGAAGAGGGAGCAAGAATACTGGATATTGCCATGTTTGTTGTATGAGTCATCAGCATTCTGAGCATGGATGGGTTTATCAAGTTTTATAAGTGGAAGTTTGTGCTTTTGGGCAAAGTCCCAGTCGATGCAGAAGATGTCACCTCCGCTGTCAATGAGGGCATGGATATTGACAGCTTTTAGTGTGTGTAAGGGTACAATAACTTGAATAGGGATTTGCATTGCTTTGGTAGCAGAGGTTATAAATACAGATGCACATACTGGAGAGGAAGGAAAGACTTGTGTCAAAGAAGTTTTCCTCTTTAAAAATCCATCTTCTTGAATGTCACCCTCCTGACCACTGGAACATCTTTATCGTCATCATCTATCTCTTAAAGACATGGGAGATCTTTATTGTCATCCTGACCAATTGTTTTTATGACTAATTTGGCAGCTGAAAAGGTGGTGCAGGCAGGGGAGGAGTGACCAGGTTTATAGCATCTGAAACAAAGTTTCTTCTCAATACAATGCTTTCTTTCCTCTGGAGTAAGTTTATGTAAGTAACAGTCTATTGTGGTTGCAAGGCTGGAGTCAGTGATGAGGTTGGTGAGCTTCCAAATTTCAAAGATGGTGGAAGGACCATCACTCAGGCAGTATGCGGTGGTCAGGATGTCTACAGATAGGGGAGAATTGTCAGGGATGACATAAGAGCTAGCTGCATAGTCCAAAGGAGAAGTTGGAGGACATTGTGAAGCAGCATTAGAGAAGGAAGAACTATCATAGGAAACAAGTAGAAAAGTACATTTGAAGCTAAAAGGAGAAGAAAACAAAGGAGATGATGCATTACAATCTTCGGAAAATAAAGTTTGGTTTTTGTAGGAAGGAGATGAAATGGCAAGAGGTGAGGAAATCTAGGAAATAGTAAGGGTCAAATGGGGAATTTCATCTGTAGGGATAAATTCGATGGCCATGGTGATTTAAAGGAAAAGAGAGAAGATGAAGGAAAACATGGCTTTATACTCACCTAGGGCAGAGTCAGTGTTCTTTAGATTCCACTTAGGGATCCAAGAATCTTTTTTAGTGAAGTACCCTTTCCATCAAATCAGGAAGAAGCAGTGACCTTTTGATCTATGATATTTAATGATCTTTTCTATTTTGTATTCTTCTTTACCATCTATTAAGTCCAAAGAAGGTGAAGGATAATTGACCCCATGTGTATCGTTCTCATGGTATGGTGTAAGGTGTGAGGTGTGGAAGACTAGATAGATCTTCTAGGATTTGGGGAGGTGCAGTTGATAAGTGATCAGGAATAGTACCTTTATGACAGTAAAAGGTCCTTTCTGTTTGGCAGTGAATTTGGGATTTGCAATGGAATGCTTTAGGTTCTGGGCTTCAAGCCATATCCTATCTCCTAGGACAAAGGGTTTGAAATGATGTCAAGTACAGGTGGCCATAGTCTATTATGCAAGTTCATAAAACACATGGGCTTCATCACAGGTGATGCAAAGATTCTTTAAGCGGGTATTTACGGTGGGAAGGTCAGAGTCTGCAGCCACCAGTGGCAGGGCATGGAGTTCATAGTTCATCATCAGGAAAAATGGGGATTTTCCAGTGATGGAATGAGAGCAATGGTTGTGAGTGAATTCAACATGGAAGATGAAATATCCTCATGACCTGGGACTAGATCTGTAGTAGATGTGGAGATAGGTTTTGACTTCTTGATTGACATATTCAGTTTCACTGTCAGTTTAAGAGTGGTACACTGTAGAGAGGAAGAGGTCATATTTAAGAAGTCTCCCCAGCTCTCAGGAGAATGAACTTGTGAATTGGGGTCCTTAATCAGAGATGATTTTGTTATAGAGGCTGAAGCAAAGAAAGACTTTGTGAAAAAAAAGAGTGGTAACACTTTCAGCAGTAATGGTTTTATTTGTAGGGCAAAGAATGACCCCCTTTGTAAGTCTGTGGTTGATTATGACCAAAAGCAAATCAAAGCCAAAGAAGGAGATGGGGAAATCCATGATAAAATCACAGGAGACCTGCTGGAAGAGACAAGACATGGAGGATTTAATCAGAGTGAGGGGGGAAACAGAGGGGTAAGTGTTGGATTTAGCCTGTTGACAGGTGACACAGCCCTCAACATAGCAGTGGATATATGTGGCAAGGCCTGGCCACCAAAACTCAGCAGTGACAAGCTGGCAAGTCTTAAGGAAACTGAGGTGGCCAGCAGTCTCATGATCATGGCAACACTGTAAGATGGAACAATGTAGGGAGTCATCAGCGGGAACATATACATGACCTTGGTAGGTGAGGACACCAGCTTCCATTTGCCAATCAGCAAGGTGGGAGCAAAATACAGGGAGAATATCCTTATTCATGGGCTAAAGTACCTGAAGGACAAGAGTGTTGGACTCAGAAGAGTCCTTGATGTGCTCATGGAATATTGTGTTAATAGTTTTAATAAAAAGAGAAGGAAAAAAAAAAGTTACATCTTTGTTGTCAAGATCAGATTGGAAAAGAAGGTCTGGACAGTGAGACAAGGCATCAGGGCCAGCAAGTTGCATGCCAGGAACATGGATCATCTTGAGATTAAAATCTGCAAGATTGATAAGCCAGCAGGCTTGGCAATGATTGAGGATTTGGGGTTGATGGAAGTACATCAAGTTCTTGTGATCAGTGAAAATCTGGATGGGAAAGGCAGAGCCATGGAGATAGTGGTGCCACACTTTGAGGCCATGGATAATTACAAGGAGTTCTCTATCATAGATGTCATAGTTTCATTCAGCAGAAAAGAACAACTAGGAAATATAAGAACAAGGGTGCCATTCTCCATTGACATTGGTCTGGAGAAGGATTTCTCCAAAAGTATATTTAGATGCATCCATTGCAATGGTGAAGGGCATGGAGAGATCTGGTATTTGTAATACTGGCTTTTTAAGAAATAGAGATTTAAGTGTGGTGAAGGTAGATTTACAGGAGGAGGACCAAGATTACAAGGTTAGCTTCTTAGTGAAATATATGAGGAGGCAAGCGATATTAGAATAATTGGGAATGAATCTTTGATAGAAATTGGCAAAGCCAAGAAAGAAGTGGATGTTTTTTACCATAAACAGTATTGGCCAGGATACAATCCCATCCAACTTGACAGAGTCTATGGCAAGTTGTCCAGGCTTAACAATCATTCTGAGATATTCTACTTTATTGGTGGTGAATTTGCATTTCTCAAGCTTAAAGTGGAGGTTGAGCTTGATCATGTATTAGAGAACGCACTTGATACATTCCTCATGAATCTTGGTGTCAGGAGATGTAATGAGAAGGCCATCCTTCAGCAATCATGTTGTTATGAACTACCGCCGAAGCATCTGATCACTTCCACAAGGCTCGGACTATGCTCGCAGTGTTACAACTTTTTCATTTCTTCGTACTTCTCTTTCAACTCGTCTCAATTCATGTACTACCATCCGTGTTAGGCCCCCTTATCCAAAGGATCCTAACACATCCCACAGACTATATTCCTTTTCTTCACCACTGGCTTCTCCAGCTACCTCCATACCCATGGCGCATCCTCTTACCATATCTGTCTCGTTGATTCTTCCGCGATGTGTTGGCCACGCGTTCTGCTCTTCATCATTACGCGTCCTTCCTTTTCGGGTTTCCTTCCATTCCGTTATGCGTCTTCTTTTGATCCGTAACACATAACCCTTTCTTTTCTAGTTCTCCTTGCATTTCTTACTATGGTCCGTGCGCGAGGAGACTGCATATATAAACGACTCGAGCACCACCTAGATTGCTAGTTTAGACCTCCTTCGAGTTACCTTGTACCTCGTCGCCTAGCAATCCATTTGCTTCTCTTGTCTTACTTGCCCCGCGATTAGGAAACCCCTAGATTACTTCCTTGATCGGCTTGTCCTTCAACTCGCTGATACCTTGACCACCATTGGAGGAATCCCCACAATGGAAGTACTGCGTGTCGGCTCCCAACCTGACTGTCCTTGATCGGTTTGCTCCCCGCTTACTGATATCTTCGAGGAATCCCCTCGACTCTTGCTGACGGAGGAATCCCCACGTCAGACCCCTGCGTTGTTGGCTCTCAACCTGACTCCTTGTCTTCGAAGGCCCCTTGCGATTACTCCTACCCCGGGTAGTCGTAACAAAAGGTCTAAACTCTCTAGTCAAGGCTACCACCGCGTAAGCCTCCATCATTCACCCTCAGTGTAACCACCCTACATGGGGACTTTACCGTCCCGCACCTGCTGAACCTTCTTCCCTGGAGGAATTGGACGAATCCACCCATCTAGAGGATCAGGAACCTGACGAACTCTCTAGTCAGATCGAGAGAACTCTCCACCATCAGACGGCAGAACAACGCGACCGGAATCTAGCCACCGCCCTCTCCCGCGGCCTCTCTATCCCTTCCGAACCAACTACTGCCCCCTCCTCTCCCACTCCTACATGTTCTACCCACTCCGGTCCCCCTCGTGCCATTCCTCCTATCATTGGTACTCTTGCTAGCCTTCCTGTTCATCCTCCCCCTCTTCCATCCCTACCTCCGTCCTTGCCAATAATGTCCTCCCGCACCACTGAGCTCCGCCTTGGCACCCCCGAGATCTTCGACGGTTCTTATGACAAGGCCGTATCTTGGTTGAACACCGTGCTGTTTTATCTCACGGTGAATGTCGCCACCTACAACTCCGACCCTAAGAAGGTCGCCTTCACCCTGTCTTTTATGACTAAGGGACCTGCCCTCACCTGGGCAAACACCTACCGGATGTCTACCATCACTGAAGGCGTCGCGGCCATCGGCACCTGGGAAAACTTTGTCAAAGCTTTCAAGACCGCGTTCAAACACCACGACACGGTCAACAATGAAATTACCTGGCTCACCACGAAGCGCGTTCTCATTGGTAAGAACGGTGCTTACAACCCCTCATTGAACTCCTATATAGCCGAGTTCAAAAACAAAGTCGCTACGTCCCAAGTCCAGGATGACAACGTCCTGATCTCTTACTTCACTTCTGGACTTCCCCCTGCCCTCATGAGGAAGATCATGTCCATGAAGAAAGTTCCTTCCACGATCGATGTCTGGTACGAGAAAGCCGTTCACTTCCAGACCCAGTGGGATCATGCCGCTGAGTTATCGCGCCGATACTCCCATCCCTCGTACCAACCTCATCAGAACTTTTCCTCCACCTCTCGTACCCCCACCAAGGACTCCGATGCCATGGACGTTGATGTCATTCGAGTCCCCAAGTTAACCCCGGAGGAACGGAAGCGTTGTGTAGAGAAGAAACTTTGTTTCAGATGCCGGAAACCCGGCCACTCCTCCACCGCCTGCCCCACTTTCGCAGCTGCCAAACCGGTCATAAAGGCAATCGGTCAGGATGACGATGAAGATCTCCCGCGTCTTCAAGAGATAGACGATGACGATAAAGACGTCCCAGCGGTTAGAAGGGTTAGATTCAAGAAGATGGATTTTTGAATAGGGGAACTTCTTTGATGCGAGTCTCCCCTTCTTCTCCTGTGTGTGCACCTGTACTTGTAACATCTACTACCAAAGCAATGCAAATCCCCGTTCAAGTAATCGTACCCTTGCACACACTCAAAGTCATCGACACCCGCGCCCTCATCGATAGCGGAGCCAACATCTCCTGTATCGACTGGGACTTCGCCTGCAAACACAAACTTCCTCTTACGAAGCTTGACAAGCCCATCTACGCCCAGAACACCGATAACTCTCTCAACAAGAAAGGCGCTATCCGATACTCCTGCTTGCTGTTCCTCAACATTGAGGGAATAGCACGCCAAGTCAACTTTATAGTCATGTCCCTCGGGCGTGACAATGTCCTCCTCGGACTCCCTTGGGTGAAAGAAACCAATCCTGCCATTGATTGGACCAAACGGACTCTTTCACTCTCTGAAAGTCTTGACCAGTCGAAGGAACTCTACACCTTGCACTCGATGGATTATGACTGTCACTCGTCCAAATTTTGGAAACCACCACCTTGTGCTCCTCGACATATCCACGTCGACTCTGTCACCCACTCTCATTTGTTTGAATATAACGAATGGAGAGATCCCTCTGCCCATTGCCAACATGACAACGACATTCGGATCATGTTCCGCATCATCAAGAGTGGATCCTGATATATCCCCAAAGGATCCCCGGTCATCGGACGCCTCACCCAAGCCACCGAACTTGCCATGGCTGCTGAGAAGGAGAAACCTAAACCCGTTCTCCCGGCAGAGTATTCTGAGTTCGCTTCTGTCTTCTCCAAGGAAGCCACTGACCACGTCCCACCCTCGTGGCCTTATGACCATGAGATTAACCTCAAAGATTTGTTTACCCCGAAGATCGGGAAACTCTATCCTCTTTCACCAGAGGAACACACTGCCACCGAGTCCTTTCTACAGGAAAATCTAGATTGCGGCAAGATCCACCCCTCAAAATCCCCACAAGCCTCGCCCTTCTTCTTCGTCAAAAAGAAGGATGGCGGCCTTCGCCCCTGCCAAGACTATCGTTACGTCAACGAACATACTGTTTGCGACACCTACCCTTTGCCCCTTGTGTCCGATCTCGTTGATAAACTCTGCGATGTGAAAGTCTTTACCAAGTTCGACGTCAGATGGGGATACAACAATGTCTGTATCAAAGACGGACACCAATGGAAAGCCGCCTTTATTATCCATAAAGGGCTTTTCAAACCCACTGTAATGTTTTTCGGTCTCTGTAACTCACCCGCCACGTTTCAGAGATTCATGAATGACTCCTTCTGGGACATGATCGCAGAAGGATGGCTCGTCATCTACATGGATGACCTCCTTATCGCCTCCCCCGACGAAGTGACACATACAGAATGAACTAAGCGCGTTCTTCAACACATGACCGAACTTGACTTACACTTGAAGCTTGAAAAGTGCAAGTTCGCCGCCACCGAAGTAGAATACCTCGGGATGATTGTCAAGCCCAGACAACTCACCATGGACCCCGTCAAGCTCGACGGAATCGCTTCCTGGCCAGTCTCCTCCACTATCAAGGATGTTCGGTCCTTTCTCAGCTTTGCCAATTTCTATCGCAGATTCATCCCCGATTATTCTAACATCGCTCGCCCCCTCATAGACCTCACCAAAAAGGTTAGTTCGTGGTCCTGGTCATCAGCCTGTACCAACGCCTTCGACACCCTCAAGGCGCTTTTCCTCAAAAGGCCGGTATTGCAAATGCCGAACCTCTCCACCCCTTTCGCCATCGCCACCGACACCTCAAAATACGCCTCTGGAGGCATCCTCCTCCAGACCAACGCCAACAGAGAATGGCATCCTTGTTCTTATATCTCTCAGTCGTTCTCTCCAGCTGAACGAAACTATGACATCTATGACAGAGAACTCCTTGCCGTGATCCATGGATTGAAAGCGTGGTGCCATTACCTCCACGGCTCAGCTTTCCCTATTCAGACCTTCACGGATCACAAGAACCTGACTTATTTCCATCAGCTGCAAACCCTCAACCACCACCAAGCCCATTGGCTAATCGATTTAGCTGACTTTGATCTCAAGATGATCCACATTCCCGGCATGCAACTTGCCGGCCCTGACGCTCTATCTCGACGGCTGGATCTTCTCCCGGCGTCGGACCTTGACAACGAAGGCATAACTCTTCTCCCGCCTTCTCTTTTTATTAATACTATTGATGCTGCTCTCCACGAATGGATCAAAGAATCCTCGGAATCTGACACTTTAGTTTGTCAGGCCCTCCAGTCCATGAACGAGGAGATCCCTCCTGCGTTCCGCTCCCACCTCGCCAACTGGCAACTTGATGCCAGTATCCTGACCTACCAAGGTCGCGTCTACATCCCTGCCGACGATTCCCTTCGTCGTTCTATTTTACAGTGTTGCCATGATCACGAGACTGCCAGCCACCCCGGTTTTCTCAAAACTTGCCAGCTCATTGCCGCCGAATTCTGGTGGCTGGGCCTCGCCGCCTATGTCCGCTGTTACATTAAAGGTTGTGCCACCTGTCAACAGGCGAAATCCAACACTCACCCTTCCGTTCCACCGCTCACTCCGATTAAGTCCACCGTGTCCCGCCCATTCCAGCAGATCTCCTGTGATCTGATCACCGACCTCCCAGTTTCTTCCAGTTTTGACTTGCTCTTGGTCGTGGTTGACCACGGGCTTACAAAGGGGGTAATTTTATGCCCTACTAAGAAATCCATCACCGCCGAGGGAGTTGCTGCCCTCTTTTTCCACAAAGTCTTCCTTCGCTTCGGTCTCTATGAAAAAATCATCTCCAACCGAGGACCCCAGTTCGCAAGTTCGTTCGCACGCGAGCTGGGAAGACTACTGCGATACGACCTCTCCCTCTCTACCGCGTACCACCCCCAGACCGACGGAGAAACCGAACACGTCAATCAAGAAGTCGAAACGTATCTCCACATCTACTGTGGATCTAACCCAGGGTCATGGGCAGATTCAATCTCCCACGCCGAATTCGCACACAATCACCGCCCCCATTCCGTCACAGGCAAATCCCCCTTCTTCCTCATGATGGGATATGAACCCCACGCATTGCCTCCGATCATTGCCAATTCGGATCTCCCCACAGTAGAAGACCGCCTGAAGACCCTTTCAGCTGCCCGAGACGAGGCCCTTGCCTCCCATGAGCTGGCACATTAGACCATGTCAGCCCGAACCAGACGACACTTCAAACCCTTCGCCCTAGGGGATAGGATTTGGCTCGAGGCACGGAACTTGAAACGTTCCATTGCAAATCCCAAGTTCGCCTCCAAACGAGAGGGTCCCTTTACCGTCACGAAGGTATTATCCCCGATCACATATCAACTGCACCTCCCCAAGGCATGGAAGATACACCCGGTATTCCACGCGTCTCTTCTTTTCCCATACCGCGAGAACGACACTCATGGAGCTAACTACCCTGCGCCCCCTCCGGACTTAGTAGACAGCGAAGAAGAATACGAAATAGAGAAAATCATCAAACACAAGGGATCAAGCGGAAGACGCTCCTTCCTGATCTGTTGGAAAGGATATTTGACCAAAGAGGACTTCTGGGTCCCAGAGAGACACTTGACCAATGCGGACTCCGCCCTCCAAACGTATAAAGCCCTATTTCCCTCCGTCTTCTCTTCTTCTCCCAAGAACTAACATGGCCATTGACTTCACCCCCACTGACGAGATCCCTCACCTCACTCTCACCATTGCCCAAATCTACGAACGTTACCAAGTACCTCCTGGCTTCACCTCCCCCCTCGCTATTCTGTCTCCGCCACACAAAAATCAAACCCTGTTCCCCAAGGAACATGATACGTCCTCTCCTCCGATTCCTTCTTCTCCTTCTTTCGTACATTCTTCCCCACTTGTTCCCTACAATAGTCTTACCGTCCCTGACACTGCTGCACAACGCCCTCCTACTCCTCCTGTGGAGTGTGTAGACAGCCCTCTTGATGATACTGAACAAGCCTCTTTGTTTGTAGATGTTCCGACCACCACGTACTGCCTCTTAGATGGTCCCCCTACCATCTTTGAGATCCATGAGCTCACCGAGCTCATCACCGATCCCGGTCTTGTGACCACGCTAGACTGCTACCTCGACTCGGTGTCTCCCCTATACGCCCTCTATAGTGCCTATCTGGTGAACCTTAACATCATCGCCCTCGCCCACGCCCCCACCGCTGATGCTAACCGGTCCTACGTGGCCCAATTTATCTACCAAGACGCCATGCAGGCCCAATCCCGTCTCCTGGTGGCCCTCCACCAACTCGGCATGTTAACCCTCCTACAGGACATGCGCTGATACCTCCTGGCCATGGCCACACAGACTCGCCCCCTCACTCATGAACTTTATGAGGCACTCGCCGTAGAGCACCGTCACACCTGTCAACGTGCGACCCCCACAGTCTCCCTTGCCAAGGTCAAAAGACCTCCTCCTGCCGAACCTGTCACGGTTTCGCAGGCCCTCGCAATTCCCCCCGCGCCATCAACCCCCTCGGTGTCTTCAACCCCCCTCGGGTCAGATGAGGACCGCCTCATGCAACGAATCAAAAGTGCCTGGACCGGCGCCAACGGTCGTCTGCCACTCCCAGATTCGCACCCCCGAGCTGGAGAACGCTGTTACTCCTGTGGCCGTATTGGTCACTTTCAATGCAACTGCCCTATACACCAGTGTACAACATGTCTTCGGTGGGCCCCAGGGCATATTCTCGCCTGCTGCCCTCTCTGCCATCGCACCGCCTCCCCTCCACCTCGTCGCGTTCCCCCTCCGAGGCAGCAATCCTCCTTCTCTTCGTCCACCCAGATGTCCTCCTCATCCTCCTCTGGACGTCGACGCTCTCGTCACGGAACCATCTCCTCCCGTCAACAGGGTACACCCCCCGTTCCTCGTTACTCCTCCCCCGTCCTTCGCCGTTTCCCACATCACCGATCCCCCTCTCCCCTCGTCGATCGCAACTACTCCAATGAGGAAGACTGCATCGACAAAACCAGCTGGGGTAACATCATGGGCTCCCCGACTGGTGGCCCCGTTCTCTATTGATTCCCCCATGGTCGAGCTGCTGTGCGCTCTCATGGCCGAATTATCTTTGTCTATGCCGTGGTCTTGACTCTACAAAGGGGGTAATGTTACAACTTTTCCTTTTCTTCGTACTTCTCTTTCAACTCGTCTCAATTCATGTACTACCATCCGTGTTAGGCCCCCTTATCCAAAGGATTCTAACACATCCCACAGACTATATTCCTTTTCTTCACCACTGGCTTCTCCAGCTACCTCCATATCCGTGGCACATCCTCTTATCATATCTGTCTCGTTGAGTCTCCCGCGATGTGTTGGCCACACGTTCTGCTCTTCATCATTACACGTCCTTCCTTTTCAGGTTTCCTTCCATTCCGTTATGCGTCTTCTTTTGATCCGTAATGCATAACCCTTTCTTTTCTAGTTCTCCTTGCATTTCTTACTACGGTCCGTGCGCGAGGAGACTGCATATATAAACGACTCGAGCACCACCTAGATTGCTAGTTTAGACCTCCTTCGAGTTACCTTGTACCTCGTCGCCTAGCAATCCATTTGCTTCTCTTGTCTTACTTGCCCCGCGATTAGGAAACCCCTAGATCACTTCCTTGATCGGCTTGTCCTTCAACTCGCTGATACCTTGACCACCGTTGGAGGAATCCCCACAACGGAAGTACTGCGTGTCGGCTCCCAACCTGACTATCCTTGATCGGTTTGCTCCCCACTTACTGATATCTTCGAGGAATCCCCTCGACTCTTGCTGACGGAGGAATCCCCACGTCAGACCCCTGCGTTGTCGGCTCTCAACCCGACTCCTTGTCTTCGAAGGCCCCTTGCGATTACTCCTACTCCGGGTAGTCGTAACATGCAGGCTACATGTGTCCTGGCTCATGAAGGAGGGTATGTGGGTCCTTTCCGAACAATGCAGTCTACAATGACCAAGAAGGCCAAGGCAATGACTATCGCAGTGAACAAAGTGGATTAGACTGGGGTTTCCAGTCGCAGAGTACTACTTTATATACTGTACAGGCGCACACACAGACCATGCTATGCGTGAGATGAACTACCATAAATAGACTAAGTGGTCTCACAACCATGAGAACGCGATAACGGAGATTAAAAGGGCTGTGTGAGAAGAGAAGAAATTAAAAAGGCGAGGTCACCTCATGGTATGATGTCATAGGTTCTAGACCTGATCATGTGAGGGTTACCATGGTCACGTGCACAGATCACATGACTGGAAAAGGAAAAAGTACAAGTCCGAAAAGTTTGAAAATATTCATATTATAACACTACCCCCTTTTTAAGACTCGAATTCCAGGCGAGTCGTGGTATGGTCCATAACTGTAAAGTTCTCGAAAGGAGAGAATAGAGAGGCGAAAGAAGAGGCTGTAAGTCCGCGGAGTTTGCGAGGCGCAGAAGGGTTAGACTTGTGAAAATCGGCAACTGCCAGAGGGGCAGTGTTAATGATATCGCCGGATTCCCATGTGCGATCTGTTTCGTCATAACCTTTCCAATGAACCAAGTACTCTAACTTCCTATTTTTAAGACGCGATGAGGCGATATAGTCTACCTCGAATTGTTCTTCCCCTTCCTGATCAACTTCAATCGCCTCGGGTCAGACTTTGGGCTGTCCTGGTAAAGTTTCCTGATAAGGTTTAACACGAGAGATGTTGACCGTGGGATGAATGCGAACGGCATTGGGAAGTTTAAGCGTAACGGCGTTAGGAAGGACCACAGTGATAGCATAGAGTCCAATCCATTTTTGGGTTAACTTTTTAGCCGTATATGAAAGTTTGAGTTTGTCGGTAGATAGCCAGACTTGCTGACCAATAGAATACTCCGGGGCTTCGGAATGACTTTTTTCTGCAGAAGCTATCATGCGATCTCAAGTATCTTCGAGTGCTGCTTCTATCTCCTTGTGAGAACAGCCCATTTCTCCTGTGAAACCTGCTAATCTCCCTTCAAATTCCATGCGAGGGATATAGTTATGTGTGACATTGAATGGGATAGAGCCGGTGGCAGTAGTGACGGTATTATTATGTGAGAATTGAGCCATTTTAAGCCAGTCAGCCCATTCATGCTGCTTCTTTCCTATGTAAGCGCGGAGATATTGTTCCAAATCTTGATTAACACACTCCATTTGGCCATCTGTTTGTGGATGATAGGCCATGGAAATCTTTTGTGAGATACCGAGAAGTTTGCATAGATCCTTGGTAAAAGCGGATATGAATTGGGGACCACGATCAGAAACTAGAGTGGAGGGGAGTCCGTGGATACACCAAACATGATCCCGAAATAGTTTAGCTAAGTCTGAAGAAGAGCAAGTATCGTAAGTGGGAATGAATACAACTTCTTTAGAAAAGCGATCCACTACCACACAAATAGCCGTGAAAGAATATGATTCGGGTAAACCCGTAATAAAATCGACAGAAAGATCTTCCCATGGTTTTTTAGCCACAGGTAACGGAAGGAGTTTTCCTGCCGGTGCTTTTGACTTTCCCTTCGTGAGGGCGCACACTTGGCAGCTATCTACATAAGTTTTAACGTCTTTAGTGACACCAGGCCATGAGAAATATCGGGTAAGAGTATGAATAGTTTTGGAATGTCCACCATGACCGGCAATAGGAGAATCGTGGCATAGAGTGAGGAGACGAGTACGTAAGGACGGAGGTACGAAAACTTTGTTTTTGTTATTTTTGAAAATATTCATAGTAGCATCGAAAAGGAAGTCATTCACGGCATCTACTCCAAGAGAAGCAGACTCCGATTCCAATTCCGAAAGAAAGTCTGAAGAAAGAGAAACCAAATTGATAAAAACAGTGGGAGGCAGGACCGTGATATTTGTGTTATGATCCTGCACAGCCTCACCATGGTCCGGGCGACGAGAAAGCACATCAGCCTGGCCATTTGAAGAACCCGGTTTGTAAACAAATACATAATTGAATTCCTGAAGTACGGCATGCCAACGAACCTGCCGACCGCTAAGAGTTTGCGGTTTCTTCCAATACTCCAGGTTTTTGTGATCAGTCCAGATTTCGAATCTGTCGCGACCAATAAGGTAGTGGCACCACTCTTCCAGCGCCCGAATTACTGCAAGAAGTTCTTTATCGTAAATAGGATAATTGCGCTCAGCGCTATCAAAGGAGTGGGAGATGAAGGCGATAGGTCGCCAGTTACCATCATTACATAAGGTTGAGAGCACAGCTCCGGTGGCGATATTCGAGGTGTCGGTTTCGACCCGAACTTCTTGATCCCGATTAGGATAGGCCAGAAGCGGGGTGGTAGTGAATTTCTGTTTGAGGGCTTCGAATGCCTTTTGTTGATCGGGACCCCATGTGAACGGAACGTCTTTCTTGGTAAGATCGTTCAAGGGGCGTGCGATTTCAGCAAAGTCCGAAATGAAATGCCTATAATAATTACATAGACCAAGGAAACCTTGGAGCTGCTTTAACTGAGTAGGAACCGGCCAGTCCATAACTCCAGCGACTTTCTTTTCCTGCATTTCCACCCCCTTTTTAGATACGACCATCCCCAAAAAGTCCACCTTATCCTTTGAGAAGTGACACTTGGAGGATTTTACATAAAGGTCATTATCACTTAAACGACGTAGGACCTCTTTTACTACCTCCTCATGTTCCTCTCAAGTCTTCTTCGACGTGAATATCATACAATCGTCAATATAAATAATTACAACAGCATACATGTCATTAAAAATATCATTCATCATTTGTTGGAAAGTGGGGGGGGAATTAGTCATGCCGAAATACATTACCGTGGGTTCATAAGCGCCAATGGGGGTAACAAAGGCACCTTTCCATTCATCGCCTTCTTTGATCCGTACATTATTGTATCCCCAGCGCAAGTCCAGGGCCGTAAACATATCGGCATTTTTCAGCCAATCAATGAGCTGTGGGATCAAAGGAAGCGGATAGGAATTCTTGATAGTTCCTTCATTTAGATAACGGTAGTCGATGACCATACGCTTCCCACCGTCCTTTTTTGGAATAAAGAAGACGGGAGATGTTTGAGGTGATTTAGAAGGAGCAATGTAGCCTTTCTTGAGCTCCTTATCGATGAATGCGTGAACTTCATCCATTTCAATGTCTGACAGGGGAATTACTCGACCCTTTTTCGGGACAAAGTCCGGCTTGAGATCTATGGCATGATCCCAAGGCTTTCGTAGCGGCATTCTTGTTAACTCCTGTTCCGAGAATACTTCAAGGAACTCGTGATACACCTCGGGGACTTGATCTTTGAGTCCTTCCTCAATAGTACGTAAAAATGAAGGACTAGGTTCGAAATAATTAGAAGCAGGAGGTCCAGAACCCATAATTTTGCAATACTAAGTGCAGCGTGGAAACGAAATGATTTTCTGCACCCAGTCAACCTCGGGGTTATGGCGGAAAAGCCAGTCATACCCGATGATCATGCGATGTGTACCTAATTTAGATATATAAGTGTCTATGGTTTCAAAATGTCCAGCGATTTCCACGATCAGGGTTACCACATGACAGATTTGGCCAATAGTGCCTTCTGATCCATCAGCATTATGTATCTTAATCGGGTTTTCGAGGGTGAAGAAAGGAATGCTGTGATGAATAACATAATCCTGATCAATAAACGTGTGGGTGGCACCAGAGTCCAGGAGAGCTCTGAACCAATGACATTCCCACTGACCATCCCGCTGGCAACATATGACAGTCTCAAGCGAGAACTCTCCGCCAAATGACAATGTCGTTGCGCGTTGCTGGGAAGTCATGACACACAAGAGGGGTTTATAAATAGAGCTAATTTTTTGTTGTTTTTGGAGAGAATTAAGCACACTATTATTTAATTCCAGTGCCGCGCTCAATTGAGATGCTCTCACGGAATGCAAAGACATACTACGTAATACAGAAGACAAATCGGAAATAGGAAAATCTGAATCGGAACAAGTCGTAAAAGAAGATGAAGAAGAAAAAACAGAATTAGGTCCGTGCACGGAGAAACCCTCTACTCCTACGTGCTGTGTCCTTTTAAAGCCTCGGCCGCGCGCTGCTTGGCTTCGACTTCAAACTTGTCTCGGTAATAGGCTTCCGCTTCTTCCGAAATGAATTGTTGTGCAGCCGTTGCTACTACCGGTGCTGTAACCAGGGGAATGGGGAGAGGACGGGAGAGAGATTGCTGTGCAACATGCACCTGCGAGTATTCGGGGACCAGGACGTAAGCTCCCTGGTCATAATCCCAAACAACCTGCTGACGCTGCTGAGGAGGACGGGGTGGACAACAATAGGGGTTCTTGGGGCAGTCGGGCTTAATATGCCCAGGGAGATTGCACAAGAAACAAGTTCTCGTGTCAGGCCTTGTTGATGCAGCTTGTTGCACACTTATTTCCATGGGAGCGCCGCGACCCGGTTGGGTTCCTACCGCCGTAAACTGTGGACATTGAGGGGGGGGAGGTTGAGATGGAGGTGAATATTGATAACAACCCTGTGGTCGTGGGACAAAATGGGAGTTCGAGGGGGGACCACGCTCTATCGCCATTTGCTCGTAAGCTCTGCTGACAGCTCTATAGTTTTCTTTGAGCTCATCAATTCCGAACTCTAATCCAGGATGGTTCATCCGGACCCTTTCGTAGATGCAGTAGTCAACCGCCTTTTTGAGGAGCGTATTGGCGTGATAGTCCTCGATGTTTGCCTCGTTTTGAAGAACTTTGAAGCGCTGAAGGAATAGGTCGATAGGGTGACCATTTTGCCGAAGACCTTCTAATTTCCGAAGAGACTCATGGGCAAGTACGTCAATTCGGAAATAACTCTTGATCTCCTTTTGGAGCTTCGACCAACTTGGCCAAGCTGAGTCTCCCTTCGTGCCAACAATGACATCTTGTGCGTTCTTCACCTCGGTTTCCTCATCGTCGAGGTACTTTTCCAGAGTTAACTGGGCAAAACCATCCGCCTTCTTTTCGAACCGTGAAAGGACAGCAATGCATCTCAGCTTGTCCGACTTCCACGTTTGGGCATCTACCCAAAGACGTAACTTGACCCACCAGAGACAGAAGGTGGATCAGTTGCCATTCCATTTATCGGAGTCGGCAATCTTCTTTGTTACGTTGTTCTTTTCTTGATTTACGTTTAGGGTGGACAGCCTTGCGATGAGATCGTCTAAGCCCACCAAGTTCGACATACTTGATTACGGGACGGAGATAGGTGGTAGGGCGGAGATAGGATCGGAAATGTTCGTCACCATATCACTCGAAGGAGAAGGAGTGGCGCTCAGTTCTTTGCTTATCGTGAGAAGGCC
Source organism: Boletus rubissimus (assembly GCA_038092795.1). Taxonomy (NCBI): domain Eukaryota; kingdom Fungi; phylum Basidiomycota; class Agaricomycetes; order Boletales; family Boletaceae; genus Lanmaoa; species Lanmaoa rubissima. Next base: position 30,237 of record JBBPQZ010000044.1, read on the forward strand.
AATAGACCTTATGGGTGCGGGATCGGGGAGGAATCTTGAAAAACGTCTTCTTTCAACTGCTTACTGTGCAGACTTTTCCAACCACACTCTGGGCAGTCTACAAACTTGCTGCCTAAGGAAATACTTCTTGGATCGGAGGTAGTAACATCTTCTCCAAATACAACAATGGAGGTGGCCACAGTGACCTAAAACAGAATTCAGAATAAAACTACATAAAGAGAAGTCGAAGATGGGGGAACCGGATCCGCCTGGCTACGGCGTACGGAAATACTATCCACGTTAGACGTGACGTCACAGGTGATCATGCGAACCTGGGTACACCAGCGTAGTACCACCATGGACAGTTAGGCACTCAACTGACAACAGGGGCTAGTGCTTTATGCCTGACAGCAACGTTATCTGTATTTATGACGGCGGACGACCGTATACAAACAGTGTGGGGCGAGTGCTGGTCTCGCTACCGTCAAGTGGTAGTACCTCTAGTTCCCTTAGCTCTGGGACCCGAGCATTGTGTATGCAGTCTAATCCAAGTGTTATGAACTACTGCCGAAGCGTCTGATCACTTCCACAAGGCTTGGACTATGCTCGCAGGCTACACGTGTCCTGGCTCATGAAGGAGGGTATGTGGGTCCTTTCCAAACAATGCAGTCTACAATGACCAAGAAGGCCAAGGCAATTACTATCGCAGTGAACAAAGTGGATTAGACTGGGGTTTCCAGTCGCAGAGTACTACTTTATATACTATACAGGTGTGCGCACAGACCATGCTATGTGTGAGATGAACTACCATAAATAGACTAAGTGGTCTCACAACCATGAGAACGCGATAACGGAGATTAAAAGGGCTGTGTGAGAAGAGCAGAAATTAAAAAGGCAAGGTCACCTCATGGTATGATGTCATAGGTTCTAGACCTGATCATGTGAGGGTTACCACGGTCACGTGCACAGATCATGTGACTGGAAAAGGAAAAAGTACAAGTCCGAAAAGTTTGAAAATATTCATATTATAACACATGTTTCAGAAGGAGTTGTTCATAAATCTCTGGAAGGTTGTAGGTGAGTTACAAAAACTAAAGAACATTACTGTGGGTTTAAAAAGCCCTTTATGGGTGATAAAGGCAGCTTTCTATTAATGTCTGTCTTTGATGCAGACATTGTTGTATCTCCACTATACATCAAATTTGGTGAAAATCTTGGCATCACAGAGTTTGTCAACAAAGTTGAATATGAGGGGTAGAGGATAAGTGTCTCAAATGGTATATTCATTGACATAGCGGTAATCTTGGCAGGAGTGGAGACTACTGTTCTTTTTCTTAATAAAGAAGAATAAGGAAGCTTAAGAAGATTTCAAAAGGTGGATCTTTCTGCAATCAAGGTTTTCCTGTAAAAAGAACTTGATGGCAGAGCATTCTTTGAGAGAGCAGATAGACATTTCCGATCTTCAGGATGAATGACTCCTTGAGATTGATTTCATGGTCATAGGATCTAGAAGGAGAGACATGGTCAATGACTTCTTTTGAGAAGACTGAGGCAAATTCTGCATATTCAGGGGGTAAAACTGGTTTGGGTTTCTTCTTCTCTGCAGCTATGGCAAGTTCTGTGGCTTGGGTGAGATGGCTGATGACAGGGGATTCTTTTGAGATGAATCAGGAGCCACATTTGATGATGTGGAACATAACATGGATGTTGTTATCATGTTTACAGATGGCTGAGGGATTTTTCCATTTGTTATATTCAAACAAATGGAAATGAGTAACAGAGTTCACATGTATGTGGCAAGGGGCACAGGGCAGTGGTTTCCAAAATTTGGATAAGTGATGGTTATAATTTGTGGAATGCAGGACATAGAGTTCTTTTGACTGGTCAAGGGATTCAGAAAGGATGAGGATGCATTTGGTCTAGTCAATGGTAGGATTGACTTCCTTAAGCCAAGGTAGTCCTAAAAGGATGTTGTTGTGTTCAAGTGACATGACCATAAAGGTTATCTGATAAGCAATCCCTTCAATATTGAGGAAAAAAGAACATACAGTGGCTCAAAAAACTGTCCGCATGTTTAATCATTTTTCACTAAACACAATAATTCCAAATAACCCCTAATCCTAGCCCTAAACTCTAAGTATATAAAATGAAGTACATACCCTTTGCTTTCCATTGGTATAAGGGTCATGGGAGTTGAATAATATTTGATGAAATGACAGCCATTTCAAAACAGTGACTCATGCGGACAGTTTTTTGACTTTATGTAAATTTAGGTATCTAGTACTTGGT
>JBBPQZ010000045.1:0-32496 GCA_038092795.1 Boletus rubissimus
GATCTAGATACTGAATTCATCTAGGAGATATTTATCCCTAGCTTATAGTGTAACATCCGTGGGTAGGTAAGGCATAAGTCTGGGGAACTTTGTTTTAGTTCCATTGCATTTGCCTACAAAGAAGACACCGCTGACCCTTTCGGCTACATTCCTCCGTCTCGTTACTTATCCTAGAAAATACTCTTCCCCTCGAAAATACTTGTATCCTCGAAAATACTCGGACCCCCGGACTTTACTACTCCATCTCCCGTTTCTACTTTGTATATAAAGTCGTACCAATAGGGCTTGTACTCCAGTTCGAATATCATCTTAGACTTACCTTCACCTCCGTTGACTTCTGTCTGAGTCTTGACGACTCTTCTCTGACCTTTCTCTGATCGACTTCGGGTTGTCCCCAACCCTTGGTCAACCTCCGACTCACCTCCGACCATCTCCACAAATCTGGGACACCGGACTCTGACAAGGGCACACCACATACAGTGAAGCCAAAGTCCCATTCCCTTCCCTTGGACATAACTCCGGAGTTCCGGAGTTTGTACCGGAGTTGACCCAGTCTTAACAGGCACACCACACACAGTGAAGCCAACATCCTTATTCCCACCAACTCCAGAGTTCTGAAATTACAGTACATTTGGAAATCATTGGCATGGTCTTAACACAGTCACATAATGAAAAAGAACCAGCCCAAGTTTTATTTAAAGCAGGAAAAACCACAATGGATATTTTTTGAGCAATGAGATTCTAAAGCATGCCATATATACTATGGAAATTCTCAAAAAATATTACCCCAAAGAGAACTATATTTTGTTTTCAACAATACAACTAAATATGTGAAGCAAGCTAACAATGCACTGTTAGCATGACATATGTCAAAAAAACCCTCTTCAAAATAGGGAGTTGATGTCCTAATGACAGATGCAAACTGAAATACTGTTTTCAGTCAAGATGGCAAACAATGAAGAATCAAGACTCAAATGGCCCCTGGATGACTACAAAATGGCAAGTCTCAGCCACTCTACTTTCCCACTAGCCATCCACAAGCAGGTTGATTCAAAAGGATGGACCAAATCCTTTAAAAATGAGGATATGAGATAAAGAGTTTCAAGGCTGAATGCAATGGATTCAAGTGTGAGGCTAGACAAAAGAATTGTTGTTGTTGTTGCATTTTATTCAATAAGCCAGACTTCCTGCATATTGGGTCTCTCTTGGAGGCTTAATGCTGCCAATGTGAATTTCATGTAAATTTTCTCCCACTATGAACTCAATTTTATTAAGATATATTGGGGATATGCAGAATGGATATATTGACTCAACCCATCATCATCAAAGAAGGCTGATCTTGAGTGGAATGTGGTTTCTACTTTTGCTGTCATTTCTCTAACTTTTATGTGACAATAAGTCATCACACTGAATTCTTCTTGAAGCTTATTTAATCTAACTTCCCATAGCTTCACCACTTGATCTTGTTACTTTATGACTGCTTATAAACATTGTTTTGATGGTGCTCAAGCAGGATAGGCTGTCAAGAAGTACCATGGTCATTATGTCATGCCTGAAACCCTTATGGTTGATTTCAAAAGTGCAAATTTCATCTTGAAGCAACAATCTTAGCAACCTGTTACAGTTGTTTTCATATGTATGTGGAAAACAGATTTTGGAAAGTCACACCTTGGAGATAGCCAGGCAAGGATCCCAGACATAGCTGGCAAATCCATATGTTGCCACACAATCCCAATTAGCTTCTTTCCATGGATTGAGATGACGAATCAAGCTAGCACTTAACCCTCAGAGAGCCAATATTATCCTATGCACCATCTATCCAAAGCTTAAACAGCTCATTGCTGGAGGCAAGCCCTCTACCAAATGTGAAGAAAAATCTGTCAAAACAAAGGAATTGCTTTTTGCCCTTGAGTAGAACAACTACCTTGGATTCTTGGAAAGCATTCTTGAGAAGTATGAGAAAAAATGGTACAAAGTCTCTTACATGCAACATTTCTCATTCAAGTTCATTGCCCTGAAGATAAAGAGATTTGATTTAGTTTTTTTTTCCCCTCAGCTTCCTTGTTTTACAAAAGTTGTATTTAGCCAATATGTTGGTAATGCAATGAATGTGGATAACCAGCTGAACTACAAAAACATGGTGCAAAAGATTATCAACATTGGTGACCCTTCCAGTATAATGGAGATTCTTGTGAACATAAAGAGCATTGAGAAACTGCTAGCTGGTAATGGAGACTCTGAGGATAAAGACTCAGATGCCTCAGACAATCACTAGTTTTTTTTTTGGTCAGATGAGTTTCTAATGTGTTCAACAAGATCCTATCATCTAAAACTGTTATAATATGAATATTTTCAAAAACTTTTGAACTTAACACTTTTCTCTTTTCAGTCATATGATCTGTGCATATGACCATGGTAACCATTACATGACTAGGTCTAGAACTAATGACATCATATCTCATGGTAACCATGCCTTTTTTATTTCCACTTTTTTTATTCAGCCTTTTTAATCTCTGTTATCTCTTTCCCACTGTCACTTCTCTCATTAGTCTATTTATGGTAAAACCTCTCATGCATAGCATGGTCTGTGCATGCACCTGTAACATATATAAAGTAGATACTTTGCAACTGGAATTCCCAGTCTAATTCATTTGTTTACCTTATTAGTCATTGCCTGGATCATCTGGCTCTTGTAGACTGAGTTAAACAGAGAAGGCCCTCATATCCTCTTCATTAAGCCAGTAGTTGTGTATGCTGCAAAGTTGTCCTAAGCCTTGTGATCTTGTTTTTTGTTATTCATGATAGGATCATAACAAAAATAGCTTTGGACCTGGACATGCATTTTGCTCAATGGCACATGAAGTTTACCAAACTTTACAAGAATAAGCATGATGAAGACCTCATATATGTTGGACTAGTATTTAAAGGTCTGGTTCAGTCTGGTCTTTTAATCTCTTTTGGATGGACCAAATTGAGACCAGTCTTTTACTTACTTCACCTCTTCTTACAATTGAACTAAACCAACAAGGACCAGTCCAAATCAGTTGCATAGTTGGTTGTAACTGGTTGTGACCAGGCTTTGGGCCAGACTGGGCATGAGAAGGCCTCATGTATAGTAGTTGAGAGAAACAATACATGTAATCTAATAAAAATTCTTATCTATCCTATCCAAGCACCACTAGCATGACTTGCAAGTCCTCTTGCCAATGTAATCTGATAGATAAGCACTTTGAAAGAGGAGATTACCACCTATGCATCATTTACCACATTTTCTTTCCTTGACACTTATTGAGGTACATGTATACCTTCACTACACACTATATAAACCCTTTACTTCATATTCAAATATCTCAGTTGTTTTCACCCATCTTATATAGCAGCTGAGGTGAGTTGCCATTCATCCACTTGTATTTACCCCTAAACTAATGTACTGTAGCTCCACTCTGCTCCAGACCTCTGAACTTTCAATATTTGACATATGGCATAATATTGGCCATTTTGACAAAGCCATTGCCATTTGGAATCATGCAGTGAAATGTTGGGCAGTAGTGGACTAGCTGGAAAAGATTCATTGAAAAAGCTTAATACTGTTGAACTGGTGGCAATTGGGATTAAAAGCATGGAGAGTGGTGTCAACATGGGTGATGATTGGTAAATGACCTTGTATAATGGTCCAGGAACAATGAGAGGTATGGCCAAGGACTGCACTGCTATAATATTGGCAGGTCCACCATATGAATAGATGGTGTAACATTATGTGCCTTTCTGTAGAAAATAAGACTGATGATAATCTGCCTAGGTATGAGACCAGACATTATTGAGATACAGCTCACAGTCACAAAGATGGCATAAGAGTGTTGTTGGCTGACTGACCAGCCAAATACATTGTGAGTCCATTTGCTCAGTTGCCCAAACTAAATATAACTAGTCAGTAAGCAGTGCAGCAAAACAGATTAAAAAACATATAAGCACTAGTAATTGCTAAGAGGTCTTGAGGGGTGTCATGCTGACCAAGGCAGGTCCATTCTTGATCAGTGTGCTGCTCCTGTATGATACACTGCTTATAGACCTCAGCACATATTACTTTTGCCTTTCTGCTAACTGTTACAACTTCTTCTTTTCTTCATCCTTCTCTTTTGCCTCTACTCAATCCATATACTACCATTTGTCCTAGGTCCTCTTATATATTGTATCCTAGGACAACCACTAGACTTCATTTCTTTTCTCCACCTCAGGCTTTTTCAACTCCCTCCATATCTATGGCACATTCTCTTGTCTCTTTTGTCTTGTTGATTCTCCTGTGATTCAATGGTTGCATGTTCTGATTTTCACTTATGTGTCCTTTCTCTTTGGGATTCCTTCCATTCCGTTATGTGTCTTTTTTTGATCTATAATGCATAACCCTTTTCTTTGTTAATTATCCTCTCCACCCTTACTATGGTCCGTGCATGAGAGGAATATCTACTTAAATGACTCAGTTACAACTATAATCCCTAGTTTAGACCTCCTTCAAGCTATTTTGTATCTCATCAACTACTAGCAATCTATTTCCTTACTTCATCTTTACTTGCCCCTTGTCTTGTGACTAGGAAACCTCTAGATTGCTTCTTAATCAACTTGCCCTAGTGCTCATCAATACCTTCGACCAACAGTTAGGACCATCCTAAGCTGTTTCTTTGATCAGCTTACCTTCATATTTGCTGATAACCTTTGACCTGTGGTTAGGCTATCCCTAGACCACTTCTCTTTGATTGGCTTACCCTTGTATTTGCCAATACCTTTGAGGAATCCCCACATTGGAAGTCTGTGTCATCACTTTTCAAGTGACTCCCCATCCAACCCCCAGTCTAGGGTTCCATTTATGATCTTAGCTAGCCCCTTAGCTAACCCTTGCCATCCTCCATTTGTCTTAGCTAGGTTTTAGCAACCCTAAGCTAACCTTTTGCCTGCTTCTCCCTATTTATACAAGACCCCTAAGCATGTAGCTGCTGTGTGCTCTGCTTATGTCTTCGGATATCTTATCTTATCTTGGCCAGTGCCAATATCACCTCGCGCCTTGTATCTTATCAATAGCACCTTTAGCTATTGTTCTGCTCCGTCAATGGCCTCTCTCACAGCCTCTCCTCTAGCTGACATTGCCTCTGGATCATGGCTCATTTCTCCTCATCCCATGGCTTATTCCTCTTTCTTCATTTGTACTATATTATAGAGTGTATTTCACATGCATCAGTTCACATTCCCGATCACATCTTATCCTCATTATTGCCTTGCAATCTAATGAATCTCTCCGAGCATAACACCTTTCATTCTTTAAAATAGTTGTTTCATATACATTGGTGATCCCATGGATCCTCCTAATTGTATCTTCCATTTCTTTCATTTCTTGCTTATTATATTGGATCACAGAAATATTCTGGCAATCACCCATTCTTTATATCCGCATACCCTAGATCCCATCTCTTCATTACCGATCCTCCATGCTCCTACCATGTACACATCCGCACTCCCTCCACACTGTCATAACTCTAGGTTTCTTTCCTAGACCTGATGATGTATTCTTGCCCTTACTGCATACCCTTAGCCCTAGATAGTATAAGTAGTGGTTAGATACCTGCTTGTATCCTCTAGTTTTGGAATTCTTAGTTATTCTTCGCTCTCAATGTTAAATCCTTGCCCTCTATACTTGTCTCTCTTCTTTCCTCTGCTCCTTGGGTTGTGTGAGATCCCTTGAACCTTCATTCTTTGTTGGTTTAGAGGTAGGTCGTAACATAAATCAAAAGTGCTTGGACTAGTGCCAACAGTCGCCATCTCCATTCTGACTCTCATCCCCATGCCAGAGAACATTGCTACTCTTGTGGCCGCCTTGGCCATTATCAATGTGACTGCCCAGTACACCAATGTGCCACCTGTCTCCAATGGGCTCCAGGACACACCCTTGCCTTCTGCCCACTCCGTCGTTGTGCCCCATCTTCTCTGCCCCGATGAATTCCACCTCCTTGTCAGCAGTTGTCTTCGTTGTCATCCTCCACATCGTCGTCCGCCTCTTTTCATTCCTCACAGTGACACTCTTGTTGCAACCACCCTTATCGCCACAGTACCCCACCTACTCCTTGTGGAGCAGTCCTCATCCTTTGCTGATTTCCAAACCGCCGATCCCCCTCTCCCCTCATTGACAGAAACTACTCTGATGAGGAAGACTGCTATGATGATACCACTTATGGTAATATCACCAGCTCTCTGGTTGGTGGGCCCATTCTCTACTAGATCATTCATGGTCGAGCTGCTGTGTGCTCTTATGTCTGAATTATCTTTATCTATGCTGTGGTCTTGATGCTACAAAGGGAGTAATGTTACAACTTCTTCTTTTCTTCATACTTCTCTTTTGCCTCTGCTCAATCCATGTACTACCATCCATCCTAGGTCCTATTATACACCATATCCTAGGATGACCACTGGATTTCATTTATTTTCTCCACCTCAGGCTTCTTCAACTCCCTTCATATCCATGGTGCATCCTCTTGCCTCTTTTGTCTCATCGATTCTCCTGCAATTCGACAGGTGCATGTTCTAATCTTCACTTATATGTTCTTCCTCTTTGGGATTCCTTCTATTCTATTATGTGTTTTCTTTTGATCCATAATGCATAACCCTTTTCTTTGTTAGTTATCCTCTCCACCCTTACTACAGTCTATGCACAAGAGGAATACCTACTTAAATGACTCAGTTACAACTACAATCACTAGTTTAGACCTCCTTCAAGCTACCTTGTATTTTGTCGACCACTAGCAATCTATTTCCTTACTTCATCTTCATTCACCCCTTGTCTTGTGACTAGGAAACCCCTATATTGCTTCTTGATTGACTTACCCTAGTGCTTGTCAATACCTTCAACCAATGGTTAGGGTCATCCTAAGCTATTTCTTTGATTAGCTTACCTTCACGTTTGCTGATAATCTTTGACCCATGATTAGGCTACCCCTAGACCACTCTCCTTCAATTGGCTTACCCTTGTGTTCACCAATACCTTCAAGAAATTCCCTCAATAACCACCACTGGAGGAATCCCCATATTGGAATTTTCTTGATAACCACCACCAAAGGAATTCCCATGTTGGAAGTCTGTGTTGTCACTCTCCAAGTGACTTCCCACCTTCAAAGATCCCTTGCAATTACTTCTACCCTGGGTAGTCATAACACTAACCATTGAATTTTCTTCCTTGCTTGCATATTCAAGGTGTTTAGCAAAGTGGTTCTACCACCATTTCCAGTTTGACCACTTCTTGCCAGAGATTCAACTTGGATCAGTCATATGAAGGAACTCAAGTGTGGTTCAAGGTGACAAGTAAGTTGACTTGTCTGTGTAGATATAGTAGAGTTGGGGATGAATTATTCTATCACTTGAGTTGCTAGATATTTGAAGTGCAATAAAATATAGGTGAGGCAGTTGAGGTCATTGAAGTAGCCATGATATGTAGTAAATACTACAGCTACACTGCCATACAGAAACTAGAACAAAGACCCAGTAATTGCTTACAGTCATGTTTAGATAAATGCCAGGAGTATTCATCAACTCTCCTATGATTTGCAGTCAGTGACTCTGACTCTTGTTCACTGACTGGCAGAATATTGATATGACTGCACACTGTTTGAACATCTGATACTTCCCCCCCCCCAAATGGAAGGAATATTGAGAAAAGGTAAAAAAAATTATAAAAAGAAATAACATCTATTGAAAGTTCCAGTCTTTGGAAGTCTATATAACAAATTGCAATGCTCTGTGCTTAAGCATTTATCCAATATGGTAAGCTAACATGCTAACTTACTCTGCAGTCATGCCTCAACCTTTGAGTTCAGTATCCTATTTACTTCATGGACTTAATAACTAGTATTTAATGTATATAAAGTTGGATTTCACTGTAATTACTGCCAAGATTCAGTTCAATAATTCAGATTCACTTGATGCTCATTCTAACATGGCAGAAGGGGTGACTGGATTAGCATAGATAGCAGATAGAACATTAAAATTTTCATTGACTTTTTTCACTGAATATGTGCAAATTATGCATTCAGCGGATCACTGAAAATAATGGGATGTATTTTCAGTTGAAAAAACCAATGAATTTAAGGATTCATTGAGTGATCCATCAAAAATAAACAGTTCTAGTATTCACAGTATCACATGTAGCCATAAGACTTTATTGACTTGTGAATGTGAAAATAACAGGTGCACTCAACATACTCAATCCATTCAACCCATTAGTTTTACTCAACAACCTAGCTGAGGCAACTAATGGCCCACTAGCACACATCAAAAGTTGCATATTAACTCTAACAAAGTGCAGAAATTTGGTCTCTACTTGAACATTCAAACACTTCCATAGCATAGCATATTTCCAAACATGAAGCCATCTAACAATCCAAAACAGTCTAACAACTTTACATAATCTTCATGGATGTACCTATGACACTGCACAGCTGCCACTTGTGGCAACTAGATGCACATAATAATTACAGAGTAGTATATTACTAAACTGAGGCTGCTGATTGGTGTGATAAATTAAATTACTGCTTAAAATACAAAAACATCACCCAAATATATCAAGTCTGTTATCTAGCCAAGTTTCCCTGATTCCAGCCATCTCCTTCACAGTATGACCAAATCCTCAATATGTTAGAAAGCCTTGAGTCTCCTTCAAGCAACTCTTAGCAGCATAAATATAGCATAAGCTATGGAGCTTTAGAACACAATTATGACTCAGATTGAGCCTAATCTCATATTAAACTCCAATGATTCCAACTCATTTTTTCATTCATCCTCACCCACTCCACCATCAACTTCTTTTATATCTTCTTTTTATTCTATTTCAGATTCAGGCCAGGCCAGAGAACTCAGTTCAGTTCTCTTGGTCTTTTCCCTTAAAGATCTGCAGGAGTTCAAACTCACTTCCCTCATTCTTTTCAAGTGGTTTATACCATCTAGTGTAACCTAAAAAGCTTAGTCTTTAGGGTTGTTTCAATGACTATTGAGGTAAACAAAGGGATTAGACTGGGAATTCCAGTTCCATAGTGTCTACTTATATATCTTACAGGCATGCACACAGACCATGCTATCTGTGAGAGGTTCTACCATATATAGACTACTGAGAGAAGCAACAGTGGAAAAGAGATAATGGAGATTAAAGAAGCTGTCTGAGAAGAGCAGAAATTAAAAGAGCGTGTTTACTATGAGGTATGACATTATTAGTTCTAGACCTAGTCATGTGAGGTTTACCATAGTTATGTGCACAGATTACATGACTGAAAAGAAAAAAGCATTAAGGCCAAAAGTTTTTGAAAATGTTTATATTATAATAGTTTTCTCCAAATAGCTCTGTTTACAATGACCAAGAAGATCAAAGCAATAATGATATGAGATAAACAAAATGGATTAGACTGGAGATTCCAGTTGCAAGTGTCTAGCTTATATATGTTACAAGAATGTGCACAAACCATGCAGTGCATGAAAGAAACTACTACAAATAAATAGATGTAGAAAGTCTAATGTGTGAATGATAGGACAGAAATTAACATAAGAATTGATGAAGAAGAGAAGTGAAACAGAGATTAAACCCATGAAGCATGTCACATGACTAGGTCTAGACTAGATCATATGATGTTTCTCAGGATCACGTACACAGGTCATGTGATAATGGATATAAAAAAATAAGTCCAAAAAGTTTTGAAAATGTTTATATTATAACACTAGACACTTATTGGATAATCATTGGGTATGACTGGCTCTTCCACCATAATCCTAAAGTTGATTGAATGCAAAAAACAATTTCCTTCCCACATTGTATTCAATACTGTAAAATCATATAAGCTGGTTCTTCTACTTCTAATTATTTTGGACCAGACCCTGCATACCTTTGTATGATAAAAGAAGGGCAAAAAGAACAGGTACTTGAAACCTATCACAAGTTCCTCAAGGTTTTCTCAAAACAAGAATCTACCAGAATGCCAATTTGTAAGCCTTGGGATCATGTAGTAGATCCCAAGTCAGACTTTGTTCTGAAGAAGGATTGAGTAATTCCCCTCTTGGACATTGAAATGGATGAAGTTCACACACTTATAGATAAGGAACTCAAAAAAGAATATATTGCACCCTCTAAATCCCCATAGAATTTTCCTGTCTTCTTTATTTCAAAAAAAAACAGTGGGAAAAGAATGGTCATCAACTACTGCTATCTAAATGAAGGTACCATCAAAAATTCCTATCCACTTGCTTTGATCTTGCAATTAATTGATCAGCTGAAAAATGCTGATATGTTTATAGCCCTTGACTTATGTTGGAGATACAATAATGTGCAGATCAAGGAAGGTGATGAATAGAAAGGTGCCTTCATTATCCCAATCAGTGCCTATGAGTCCACAGTAATGTATTTTGGAATAACTAATTCTCCTACTTTCCAACAAATGATGAGTGATATATTTAATGACATGTATGCAGTAGTAATTATTCACATTGATAACTATATGATATTTATATTGAAAAAAGACTCAGAAAGAACATAAAGAGGTAGTAAAAGAGGACCTATGTTATTTATGCAATAATGACCTTTATATAAAACCCTCCAAGTGTTATTTCTTGAAGGACAAAGTAGATTTTCTAGTTATGGTTGTATCTAAAAAGAGGATAGAGATGCAAGAAAAGAAAGTGGCTGGGATTATGGATTGGCCTATTTCTACTTGATTGAAGCAGCTCCAAGAATTTCTTGGACTATGTAATTATTATAGATCTTTCATATCAGGCTTTGTTGAGATTGCACGCTCCTTAAACAATTTTACCAAGAAAGATATTCCATTTAGATGGTGTTCCAGTCAATAAACAGCATTTAAAGCCCTTGAAAATAAATTTACTACCACCCTGCTTCTCACTTACCCTAATTGAGATCAAGAAGTGCAAGTTGAAACAAATGCCTTGGATATTGCTACAAGAGCTGTGCTCTCTACCCTATGCAACAATGGTAACTGGAGGCCTATTGCCTTTATCTCTCATTTTTTTGATAGCACTGAACATAAATATTCTATTTATAATAAAAATTTGCTGGCAGTAATCCAGATGCTGAAAAAGTGGCATCATTATCTAATTTGTCAGGAAAGATTTGAGATCTAGACCAATCACAAAAATCTTGAATACTAGAAGAAACCACAAACTTTAAGTGGTTGGCAAGTTCAATAGCACATGGTTTTACAAGAATTTAATTATATCTTTATTTATAAGCCTGGTTCTTTAAATGGTTGGGCTAATGCACTCTCACAACATCCAAACCATAGAGAGACTATGCAAGATCATAACACCAATATTACAGTCTTGCCTCCTTCTGTTTTTATCAATTTTGTTTCTTTGTCTTTAGACTTTCTTTCATAGTTGAAAACTGAGTCAGCCACTCTTGGGATTGATGTAGTCAATGACTTTCTTTTTGACACTTTTACAAATATTTTCAAAAATAACAAAAACAAAGTTTTCATACCTGAATCTTTATATACTCACCTTTTTACCTTATGTCATGATTTCCCTATTGTTGGATATGGTGAACACTCTAAAATTGTTGGATATGGTGAACACTCTAAAACTATTCATACTCTTATATGATACTTTTTATGGCCTAGTGTCACAATAGACATTAAAACATATGTAGATAGCTACCAAGTGTATGCTTGTTATGACTTTTCTTTTCTTTTATACTTCTCTTTCAACTTCTCTCAATCTATGTACTACCATCTGTTCTAGGTCCTCTTATTTAAAGGATCCTACAACACCCATTGGACTTTATTCCATTTCTCTGCCACTGGCTTCATTAGCTACCTCTATACCGGTGGTGTATCCACTTTTCCTCATTTATATATTGGTTCTTTCACAGTATGCAGGCCACATATCTTCTATGTTTTTATACACACATTTCTCTTTTTTAATCTGATATATGACAGGCTATGCACTTCTCCCAATTCATAGCCTCTGCATCTTTCTCTGATCCTAGCTATTTCAAACCAGGTCTGTGCATGCTGGCTCATAGTATATAAAGCCCCAGTTCTTAGCCAATTCTCTAGTTTAGATCTTCCTCAATTTACCTTGTATCTTGTTGTCTTCCTAGGCAATCTACATTGCTTAACCTCCATCTATTCTCCTCTAAGTCATCTATGCATCTTCTAATTGCATGCTTTTGTTCTTTCTTCATTAAGAAATCTTTGCCTTTTGACAAGGAATCCTCTTGGTTGATACTTTGGTTGACTCACCCTCCATTTATTGATATTGTTGAGAAATTCCCTCAACATCCACCATTTTAGAAAACCCCAAGCTGGAAGTACTGTGTTATCACTTCCCAAATGACTTCTTGTTCATGAGGGCCTTAGCAATTACTTGTACTCTAGGTAGTTGTAACAAAAGATCTAAACTTTCTAATTGAGGCTACTGCCATATAAATCTCCTCACCATTCCTTCTTGTCTTTCCAACCACCCCACTTGGGGGCTTTATTGTCCCACTCCTGCTAAACTTTTTTTCCCCAAGAAATCTGCTGATGAATTCTCCCATTTCTCTAACTAAGAGCTGGATGCTCTTGCTATTTATATTGAGAACACCCTCCGTGATCAAGTTGCTGACCAACAGGATCATAGCCTTCCCCATCACCTCTCCCACTGCCTGACCATCCCTTTTGAACCCACATTTGCTCCTTCCTCTCCTATCTTCATTCAATCTTTGTGTCCCACTCTTCCTAGCCTAGCCCAATCTGTTCCTCCTCCCACTTGCCCTCCTGCTTGTCCTCCTGTTCCTTCTTCCACTTTTCCATCCCTAACTTCACCCATAATGTTCTCATGTTCTACTGAGCTTTGCCTTAGCATTTCCAAGACTTTCAATGTGTCTTATGATAAGGCCATTCCTTGGTTGAACACTGTCTTGTTCTACTTGATGGTGAATGACACCATATACAACTCTGACCCTAAGAAAGTCACCTTTGCCCTTTTGTTTATAATAAAGGAACCTGCCTTTACTTGGGCCTTTATTTACTGCCTCGGAACTATTGCCAGAGGCACTACTACAATAGGAACTTGGAAAGACTTTGTCAAAGCCTTCAAAACTGCATTTGAACACCATGACATGGTCAACAATGCTATCATTTGGCTTTCCACCAAACACATTTTTATTGGAAAGAATGATATTTACAACCATTCATTGACCTTCTATATCTCAAAGTTCAAAAACAAGGTCACTATGTCTCATGTACAGGACAACAATATGTTCCTCAGTTACTTTGCTTCTGGACTACCCCCTATCCTTATAAGAAAGATCATGACTATGGAGACAATTCCTACAACCATGAACAAGTGGTATAAGAAGGCTATTCATTTCCAAACCCAGTGGGAGCATGCTGCTGAGTTATTGCACCACTATACAAAGCCTTTCCACCAGCCCTACCAGTTTTTCTCCTCCCCATTCAAGTCTGCTACCACCACCAAGGATTCTAATGCCATGAATGTCAACATTATTCACATCCAAAAGCTCATGCCTGACGAACAGAAGTATTGTATTGAGAAGAAACTTTGTTTCTGCTGCCACAAACCTGGCCACACCTCTACCACTTGCCCCACTTTTACAGTAACAAGCCTTTTATCAAAATAGTTGAAAAGAATGACAATGAAGACCTTCCCTGGTTGACAAAGATAGATAATGATAATAAAGATGTGCAAACAATTAGGAACTGATGGATTTTTAAAAAGAGAAACTTCTTTGACATAAGTCTTCCCTTCTTCTTCTTCCATGTGTGCCTTTGTACTTGTAAACTCTTCTACCAAAGCAATGCAGATTCCAGTCCAAGTTATTGTACCTTTGCACATCCTGAAAGCCATTGACATCTGTGTCCTCATCAATAGTGGAGCTGATATCTCTTGCATTGACTAGGACTTTGCTCAGAAGCACAAACTTCCTCTCTTGAAACTTGGCAAATTCATCTGTGCTCAGAATACCAATGACTCTTTTAACAAGAAAGGCAACATCCAATACTCTTGCTTCCTTTTCCTCAATATCAAAGAAATTGCTTGCCAAGTAACCTTCATGGTCATGTCATTTGGACACAACAACATTTTTCTTGGACTTCCTTGATTAAAAAAAGTCAACCCAACCATTGACTGGGCCTGCTATACCCTCACCATCTCCAAATCCATTGATCAGTTGAAAGAACTCTATGCTTTCCACTCTGCAAATTATGACCACCACTTGTCCAAATTTTGGAAACCACCTTCCCATGCCTCTTACCATATATACATAGACTCTGTTATGCATTCCCATCTATTCAAATATAATGAATGGAAAGACTCCTCTTTCCTTTGCCCCCACAATAATAACATCCATATCATATTCCACATTATCAAATGTGGATCTTGATTCATCCCAAAAGGATCCCCTGTTATTGTTGTTATATCCCATAAATCCACAAGTCCACCTTCAACACCTCCAACACCTCTGGTACACTACATGCCAACTCCAGTTCTCTTTCATGTATATCACAACTCCAAACCTTTGGAGTTCTCTCTCCTTTTCATCTATCCTGTAATGTTTATTTTCAATACTCATATACCTCCATCATTCCTGTATCTCATACCCCCTCATTCTCCCTACATTCTGTACCTCTGTCCTCCCTGACCTTTCATCTCTATCTTCCTTTAGTTACCCATCTCCTCTTTTTGTTATCTACCCTTGAAAATACTTATACCTCTGAAAATACTTGGATCCCTGGACTTTAGTACTTAACCTCCCATTTCACCTCTATATATAAAGCCCCACACCTAGCCTTGTACTTTAGCTAGATTATTGACTAAGACAACCAACTAATATACCAACTTAGATTTCTGACTACAATTATAGACCCTCTTGATCTTCTTCAATCCTCTTGACCTCCTCTGACTTTATTGATCACCTCTGAACTATCTCTGAACCTCCATTCCAAATACAAGAACCCAATCAACAGCAAGGGTGCATCACATATGGTGAAGCCAATGTTCTTATTCCCACCAACTCCAGAGTTTTGGAGTTACACCTGGAGATCATCAGCACAGTTTTAACAGTTGCTTACCTCACTTAAGCCATAGAACTTGCCATGGCTGTGGAGAAAGAAAAACCCAAGCCAGTTCTACTGTATCTCCAGAATATGCTGAGTTCACCTCAATCTTCTCAAAAGAAGCCATCAACCACATTCCTCCTTCAAAACCCTATGACTATGAGATTAATCTCAAGAAGTCATTCACTTTGAAGATCAGAAAAGTCTATCCACTTTTCCCCAAAGAATGCTCTGCTACCAAGTCTGTTTTATAGGAGAATCTAGATTGCAGAAAGATCCACCCCTTAAATCCCCTCAAGCATCTTCATTTTTCTTTGTCAAAAAGAAGGATGGTGGCTTATGCCTGTGCCAAAATTATTGATATGTCAATGAACATATGATTCATGATACATGTCCTCTATTTCTTGTCTTTAATCTCATTGATAAACTTCATGATGCCAAAATCTTCACCAAATTTGATGTTTAGTGGGGATATAACAATGTTCATATCAAAAATAGATACTAGTGAAAGGCTGCCTTTATTACCAATAAGGGGCTTTTTAAACCTACCATAATGTTTTTCAGTCTCTGTAATTCACCTGCTATATTTCAAAGATTCATGAACAACTTCTTTCAAAATATAATCACCAAAGGATGGCTCATCATCTATCTGGACAACCTCCTCATTGCCTTCCCTGACACCAAGACCCATGAGAAATGCACCAAGTGAGTTCTCTAGCACATGATTGAACTTGACCTTCATCTCAAGCTAGAAAAATGCAAGTTTGCCACTGATAAAGTAGAGCATCTTGGAATGAGTGTCAAATCTAGCCACCTTGCCATGGATCCTGTTAAGTTAGATGGTATTTCCTCCTAGCTGGTTCTCTTCACCATTAAGGATGTTTATTTCTTCCTCAGATTTGCCAATTTATACCACTGGTTCATCTTCAATTACTTTAACATTACTCATTCTCTCATAGATCTCACCAAGAAGCTCATCTCATGGTCTTGGTCTTCCACCTGCAACTCCACCTTCAACATGCTGAAGTCTCTCTTCCTCCATAAACTGGTATTACAGATGCTGGATCTCTCTGCTCCCTTTACTATTGCCACTAATGCTTCCAAACACACATCTGGAGGTATCTTTCTATAGACTGATGCCAATGAAGAATGGCATCCCTACTCTTATATCTTCCAGTTGTTCTCCCCCACAGAACAAAACTATGATATCTATGATTGTAAACTTCTTGCAGTCATCTGTGGCCTTAAAGCATGGTGCCATTATCTTCATGGCTTCACTTTCTTTATTCAGATTTTTACTGGTCATAAAAACTTAATGTATTTTTGTTAACCACAAACCCTCAACCACCATCAAGCCTATTGGCTTATCAACCTCGCTGGCTTTGATCTCAAAATAATTCATGTTCCTGGCACACAACTTGCTGGACCTGATGCCTTGTCTTGCTGACCAGATTTTCTTCCAAAATCCAACCTTGATAATGAAGGCATAACCCTTCTTCCTCCCTTCCTCTTTGTGAAGACTATTGATACTGCACTTCATTCCCACACTAAACACTCCTTCAAATCTGATATCCCTGTCCTATAGGCTTTCCAATCTATGAACAAAGAGATCTTCTCTGTTTTCCATTCCTGCCTTGCAGATTGGCAAATGGAGGCAGATGTTCTTGCTTACCAATGCCATGTCTATGTCTCCACAGATGACTTCCTCTGCTGCTCTATTCTTCAATGCTGCCATAATTACAAAACCACCAGTCACCCAGTGTTTTCTTTGTAGGCAAATGCAATGAAACTAAAACAAAGTTCCCTAGACTTATGCTTTACCTATCCATGAATATTACACTATAAGCTAGGAATAAATATCTTCTAGATAAAAACAATATCTAAATCTACTAGATAAATTTAGTGATAAACTTAGTGTGGACAATACGTGGTTTATTCACCAATCCTCTACAAACATATATGGATTGAAGTAATTGAGATGGGTTTGACTAATAATCTAGTTAGTAATGTGGTTTACTAGTGGTCACACACTAGAATTGGGCTACACAACAGTAAGTTGCTAGACTACAGTGTTGTTTGTACTTGTTTGCACTTATTTGTGCAAGTAATATGTTGGCTAAATTTAAAGAAGTTGTCAAGAAATGGTTTGCTAGTATCTATTAATGTTAATATATCAAAGGGCTGCAAAGATATTAGAATGTTAGTAGTAATCCATAGATATGCTAAGATGTAAAGATGTAGAGATATATATATGTTCTAGGCTTTGCTGGAATTTAGACTAATAGTTCACTTAGTTCACTTAGATAGGTTTTATTAACTCAATTTTTAATATGCAACTAAGGAGATGAAATCAGATCAAGCAAGACTAGCACTTATTCCTTTAGGTGGCTTAGTCAGCTGATATAGTAAATATGCTTAGGTCCTAGTAGTCTAGGTTGTTGGGGATCTATTTCCTTTAGTTGCCCTATAAAGGATTTTCTTCCTAAAGATGTTCTATTATACTTGTCCTTTCTTGGGTACAAGTTTTTTGCTTCTAACAATCTATCTAGTAATGAAGCTAAGGAAATTACCTGCACTAGGCCCTCTGTGGGTTACCTGTGGAGGGAACTCCTAATATGGATGAGAAAATCTCTTTAAGAGAGAACTCCTTTGATTGAGATAATTTATTGAAAGAGAATTTGTTTTTTGTGGCCTGAAAAGCTCTCCTTATATAGATATTTACAGTGGCTGTGCTAGGCTGTGCTAGCTTACAAATTGCTTACAAATGCCAAGAGAATGCTGAGAAATTAGCTGTCAATTGCCAAAAGAATTACAGATGGCTTATTTTGATTAGTTGAGCTCTGGCTTGGTAGGCTTGGTGCTGACTCATGCTGACTCATACTAAGTCAAGCTGAATCTAGTATACTTTTTGATAGTTATGAATGGTTCACTATGACTTATATTGACTTATACTGACTAAATATGACTTACATATTAACTTTGCCTTTCAAAAACCTGGAAGATTCATCCAGTCTTTCATGCCTTGCTTCTTATGCTCTACTGTGAGAATGACACACATGGAGCCAACTACCCTTCACTCCCTCCAAATTTAGTAGATGGTAAAGAAAAATATGAAATAGAAAAGATCATCAAACACTGAGGATTAGAGAAACACTGTTCCTTTCTGATCCAATAGAAAGGGTACTCTGCTGAAGAAGACTTCTGGATCTCTGAGCAAAACTTGAAGAATGCAGACTCTGCTCTCAAAAAATATAAGAACCTGTTCCCCTCTGTCTTCTTTCTTTTCCTTTAATCACCATGGCCATTGAATTTATTCCTACAGATGAAATTCCCCACTTGACCCTTTTTATTCATTAAATCTATGAAAGATACTCAGTTCTTTTGGGCTCCACCTCCCCTCTCACTATTCTATCTCTGCCCTACAAAAACCAAACTCTATTTCCCAAGGACTATAATATGTCCTCTTCTCTGTTTTCTCCTTCTTCTAGCTACAAACATTTTTCCTCATTTGTTTCTGATGCTACTTTACCATACCTGACACTACTACACAACACCCTCCAACTCCTTCTATAAAGCATGCAGCTAGCCCTTACCCTTATTCTATTATGATCTTATCACGAATGACAAAACCACAAGGCTTAGTGCTAACTTGTGGGCTATACAAGTCCTGGCTCAACGATAAAAAAGAGGGTGAGAGTCTTCTCTGGCTAACTCAGTCTACAATGGCCAAATGACCAAGACAATGACTATGAGAGGTAATCAAGTGGATTAGACTGGGGATTCTAGTTGCAGAGTGTCTACTTTATACATTGAGCAACAAAACTATTGCAATAACTAACCCTAATGCAATGCATGAAGTGCACTGCAAACATCTGTGGGATTTGCACTTAGCTTGGGTGAGACTAAATATAGTACACACTCTTGGCTACAGATCACCCCCTGGGGTCATGTGATCTAGTCTAGTGGCTATGGAGATATGGCTAATTTAATCCACCTATGTCATTGCAACAATTTTGTTGCTAATATTACAAATATCATAAACTAGTATGAAGTGTATTCTCCTTTGGCCTTAATAACCTCCTGAATCCTCCTGGGCATGCTCTCAATCAATCTCTGACACTCTGCCACCTTTATCTTCTCCTACTCCACTTATACTCTCTCCCAAAGTTCAGTTATTCCTTTTGCTGACTTTGGATACTCTGCCAGTCTTCTCTTCAACAGAAACCATAGATGTTCTATGAGATTAAGGTCTGGAGACTGAGCTGGCCACACCATAATCTCAAACCCATGCTCAGCAAACCACTTCTTGGCCCTTTTGCTTGTATGCTTGGAGTCATTGTCTTGTTGAAAGAGAATATCATTTGGAGTTTTGCCATAATGCTTCAAGGTTTGCTAGAGTTCATTCTCCATAATCTGTAGATAGAGGTCAGTATCCATCCTACCATCAATTTTGCATGCCATTACAACCCCTTCCCATGTCATACAACCCCACATCATCAAAGAACATCCCCCAAACTTAACTGTTTCTTGCACCAATCTATCACTTAGGCTCCCCTCTGCTTTTCTCCAAGCCCACCTCTTGCCATCTGACCCAATGCAATTGATTTTTGTTTTATCTAACCATATAACTTGCTTCCAGTCCTCCACAGTCCAGTGTTGATGGCTTTCTGCAAAGTTCAGTCTAGCCTTTTTATGAGTAGTAGTAAGGTGAGGACATTTCTTCTTTACTACAGCCTTCATGCCTGCTTTTTTCAAGTAATAATAAACAGTTTGGGGAGAGATAGTATAGTTCTTGACATCCTGAAGAGTCTTGGTAACCTGGATAGCATTTTCAATCTTTCCAATCCCAATAAGATGAATGGCATGACATATGTCAGTAGATGTTATGAGGGTAGAATGACCACCAGAGGACTTGGCTAGGTCAGGATGAAGTTTGGAGCAAATTCTACTGATGATAGATTGGTGGATACCAGTGGAATGAGATATTTGGTAAGTGAATTGATCCAAATCCAAGAAAAAGATGATTTGATTAGTTTAAATAGTAGATATGGATTTCATGGTAATGGTAGTGGATCAAGAGTGGTGTTTTGGTATATTTGTGTTGTGTTGAACTTATTATAGGTCACATGATCCATTGCTCATGTCAAAACCCATCAAAACATATCAATTTCAAACTTTCCTAGGTCAGCAACAAAACTATTGCAATGACATAGGTGACTTAAAGTAGCCATATCTCCATAGCCACTGGACTAGATCACATGACCCCAGGGGATGACCTTTAGCCAAGAGTGTGTACTGTATTTAGTCTCACCCAAGCTAAGCAAAATTTCCACAGGTGTTTGCAGTGCACTTTACACACTGCATTAGGGTTAGTTATTGCAATAGTTTTGTTGCTCAGTATATACTATACAGGCATGCACACAAACCATGCTATGTGTGAGAGAAAATACCATAAATAGACTAATGGAAAAAGCGACAGTAGGAGAAAGATAACAAAGATTAAATGGAGCTGTGTAAGGAGAGCAGAAATTAAAGAGGTGTGGTTATCATGAGGTATAATGTCATTAGCTCTAGGCCTAGTTATATGATGGTTACTACAGTCACATGCACAGATCACGTGACTGAGAAAAGAAAAGTGTAAGTTTGAAAAGTTTTGAAAATATTCATATTATAACATATTCTAACAAAACTTCCTTATCTGTAAACATTCCAATCACCATATACTGTCTTAGCAATAGTCTACCCACCATCTTTGAGATTTGTAAGCTCACCAAGCTCATCACCAATCCTGGCCTTACATTTACCATAGACTATTATCTTGACCTAGCCTTTCCCCTATATGTGCTTTACAACATCTACCTGGCCAATCTTAACATCATTGCTATGACATATGTTTCCTCTGCCAATGCCAACTACACCTATGTCACCTGGTTCATTTACTAGGATGCCATGGAAACCCAATGTCATCTCCTTGTCATATTTTACCAGCTAGGTATGTTAACCCTCCTCCATGATCTTCACCACTACCTTCTCTCCATAGCCATCCAAATGTGTTCTCTCAGCCAGGAACTTCATAAGGCCTTAGTTGAAGAAAGTTGCTGCTTCCATGAATGTGCTGCCTCTACAGTCTTCCTTGCCAAGGTTGAAAGACCTTCTCCAGTCAAACCCACTATAGTCTCTTGGACTATGTGTCCACCAACCACCTCTTCTACATCTTTGATGCTTCTTGATTCTGATAAAGAACAACTTATGCAATAAGTAGAAAGTGCCTGGACCAGCACTGATGGCCATCTATCCATCCCCAGCACTCATCCACATGCTAAACAGTGATACTTCAGCTTTGGTTATCTTAGCCACTTTATGATTGATTGCCTTGTCCATCAGTGCTCCACCTGCCTTCACTGGACTCCTGGTCATATCTTGGCCTGCTGCCTCCTTCACCACCATGCCCCATCTCCTCCTTCTTATTGTGTTTTTTTTCCTTGTCAGCATTCATCCTTATCCTCCATATTCTCAACTTCTTTTTCTTTCCATTCCTCTAGATCTTGACGATGCTCCAGGAATTCTGCTTCACACTGTGGAACCCCTCCCACTCCTATTCACATGATTCCTCCTCCTTACTACTTTCCACATCATTGTTCCCCCTCTCCCATTATAGAATGAAACTATTCTATAAAAAAAAGATTGCATTGATGACACCAGCTATGGTAATATCACTGGATTGCCTGTTGGTGGGCCTATTCTTTACTAGGTTGTCTTCATTGTGGTCTTGACTCTACTAAGAGGATAATGTATAACTTCTCTTTTCTTTTGTTCTTCTTTTTTGCCTTTTTTCAATCCATGTACTACCATCTGTTCTAGATCCTCTTATCCAAAGGATCCTACAATACCCATTGGACTTTCTTTCATTTCTCCACCACTAGCTTTATCAGCTACCTCCATATTAGTGGTGTATTCTCTTTGCTTTATTCATATGTTGATTCCCTTGTAATATGCAGGCCATATGTTTTCTATGTTTCCATATATGCATTCCTCTTTTTTAATTTGATATATGATAGACTATGTGCTTCTCTCAATTCCATATGCATAGCCTTCACATCTTTCTCCAATCCTAGCTGTTCCAGACCAGGTCCATGCATGTTGGCTTGCAGTATATAAAGCTCCAGTTCTCAGTTGATTCCCTAGTTTAGACCTCCCTTGATTTACCTTGTATCTTGTCATTTTTCTAGACAATCTATATTGCTTAACCTTCATCTATTCTCCTCTAAGTCACCTGTGCATCTTCTGAGTGCATGTTCTTGTTTTTTATTTGTTAAAGAACCTTTGCCTCTTGACAAGGAATTTCCTTGACATCCACCATTTTAGGAAAATCCAAGCCAAAAGTACTACATTATTGCTTTCCAAACGACTTCTTGTTTATGAGAGCTTTAGCAATTGCTTGTATCCTGGACAGTTATAACACTACTCTCACAAAGGGTAAGCAAAAGGCACCAGCAGGAAAGCTTCTTTCTCTCCTTATAGCCAAATGACCCTGGAAAGACCTTTTTGTCAATTTCACCACAGATTTACCCAAATTACATTGTTTTACAGCTATTTGTGTGGTAATAGACCACTTCTCTAAAGAAGTTGTGTTTATTCCCACTTACAATACTTGTTCTTTTTTGCATTTAGCAATACTATTTAGGGATCATATTTGGTGTACCCATGGACTACCTTCTACTTTCATTTCAGATTGTGGACTCCAATTCATCTCTGCTTTTACCAAGGATCTATGTAAACTCCTTGGTATCTCTCAAAAGATATCCATGGCCTATCATCCACAAACAGATGGCCAAATAGAGTGTGTTAATTGAGATCTAGAACAATATCTTTGTACTTACATAGAAAAAAAGCAAAATGCTTGGATAGACTGGCTAAAAACAGCTCAATTCTCCTACAATAACACTATCACAATAGCAACCAGCACTATTTATTTTAACATCACTCAAAATTATGCTCCTTGCATGAGTTTTGAAGGGAGATTGTTATGACTACCTGGGGTAGGAGTAATCGTAAGGGCCTTTGATGACAAGGAGTCAGGTTGGTAGCCAACGATGCAGTACTTCCAATGTGGGGGTTCCTTCGTTGGTGGTAATCAAGGGGATTCCTCGCGAGGTATCGGCAAGTCAGTGGCAAGCCGAACAGAGAGTCGGATTGGGAACTGATGTGCAGTGCTTCCATTATGGGGATTCCTCCAACGGTGGTCAAGGTATCGGCAAGTCGAAGGACAAGCCAATCAAGGAAGCGATCTAGGGGTTTCCTAACTGCAGGCAAGTAAGACAAGAGAAACAAGTAGATTGCTAGGCGACGAGATACAAGGTAGCTCAAAGGAGGTCTAAACTAGCAATCTAGGTGGTACTCAAGTCGATTATATACGAAGTCTCCTTGTGCATGGACCGTAGTAAGGAATGCGAGGAAGACTATAAAAGAAAGGGTTATGTGTTACGGATCAAAGGAAGATGCATAATGGAACGGAAGGAAACCCGAAAAGGAAGGACGTATAATGATGAAGAGTGGGACACACGGCCGACGCATTGCAGGAGAATCAACAAGACAAATATGGTAAGAGGAAGCGCCACGGGTACGGAGGCATTCGAAGAAGCCCAAGGCGAAGAAAAGGAATGAAGTCCAATGGGTGTCCTAGGATATGTTGTATGAGGGGTCCTAGGACAGATGGTAGTACATGGATTGAGCAGAGGTGAAAGAGAAGTATGAGGAAAAGGAAAAGTTGTAACATTACCCCCTTTGTAGAGTCAAGACCACGGCATAGACAAAGACAATCCGGCCATGAGAGTGCACAGCAGCTCGACCATGGGGAAATCAGTAGAGAACAGGGCTGCTAACCAGGGAGCCCGTGATGTTACCGTAGCCGGTTTCATCAATACAATCTTCCTTGTCGGAGTAGTTTCGGTTGACGAGGGGCGAGGAGGAGCGACGATGCGGGAAGCATTGGAGGATGGGAGATGAGTGATGAGGGGCAGGAGGAGTACCCTGTCATCGCGATGAGTTAGTTCCTCGTTGGGATCGATGGCATCCGGATGAGGAGGAGGACAATTGGGTGGATTGAGTGGACAAGGATGAGGATGATTGTTGCCGGGGGGGCAGAATGCATTGCAGCGGTGGGGAGGCGGTGCGACGCTGGAGGGGGCAGTGGGCAAGAATATGCTCCAGGGCCCATCGAAGACAGGTTGTGCACTGGTGCACGGGACAGTCTTGTTGAAAGTGGCCAATGTGGCCACAGGCAAAACATCGTTCCCCGGCTCGGGGGTGTGAATCTGGAAGTGGAAGACGATCGTCAGTGCCAGTCCAGGCGCTTTCGATTCGTTGCATAAGACAATCTTTGTCAGACCCAAGAAGGGTTGAAGAAGTGGATGGGGTGGTTGGTGCAGATGTGGCCGTAAGGGCCTGCTGAACTGTGACAGGTTCGGCGGGGGAAGGCCTTTCAACCTTGATGAGGGAGATGGTGGGGGTCGCACATTGACAGGTGCAACAGTGTTCGACGGCAAGCACTTCATAAAGTTCCCGGGTGAGGGGACGGGTTTGAGTGGCCATGATCAGGAGGTATTGCCACATGTCCCTGAGGAGGGTAAGCATGCTGAGTTGGTGGAGGGCTACCAGGAGGCGGGACTGTGCCTGCATGGCATCCTGGTAGATGAATTGGGCCACATAGGACTGGTTGGCATCGGCGGTGGGAGCATGGGCGAGGGCGGTGATATTGAGATTGGCCAGGTAAGTGCTATAGAGGGCATATAAAGGGGACGCCGAGTCAAGGTAACAGTCGAGGGTGGTCACAAGACCGGGGTCGGTGATGAGCTCGGTGAGCTCACAGATCTCAAAGATGGTAGGGGGACCATCGCTGAGACAATATGTGGTGGTCGGGACATCTACAGAGAGAGGGGCTTGTTCAGTATCATCTGTAGGGCTAGTTGTACGCTCCATAGGAGGAGTAGGAGGACATTGTGTAGCAATGTCAGGGATGGTAATACTATTGTAGGAAACAAGTGGAGAAGAAGGTACAAAAGAAGGAGAAGAGGGAACTGGAGGAGACAACGTATCATGCTCCTCGAGGAACAGTGTTTGGTTCTTGTGAGGTGGGGATGGAATGGCAAGGGGAGAGGCGAAGCTGGGAGGTACTTGGTAACGTTCGTAGATTTGGATGATGGTGAGAGTCAGGTGAGGAATTTCTGCAGTGGGGGTGAATTCAATGGCCATGTTAGTTCTGAGAAGACAAGGAGAAGATGGAGGGGAAGAGGTTTTTATATGCTTGGAGGGCAGAGTCTGCATTGGTCAAATGCCTTTCTGGAACCTAGGAGTCTTCTTCAGTCGTATACCCTTTCCATCGGATCAAGAAGAAGTGCCGTCCTTTTGATCCCCTGTGCTTGATGATCTTTTCTATTTCGTATTCTTCTTCGCCATCTATTAAATCTGGAGGGGGCGCAGGGTAGTTAGCCCCATGAGTGTCATTCTTGCAATATGGCGAGAGAAGAGACGTGTGGAATACCAGATGGATCTTCCAGGTTTTGGGGAGGCGCAGTTGATATGTAATCAGGGACAATACTTTGGTGATGGTAAAGGGACCTTCTCGTTTGGAGGCAAACTTGGGATTTACAACAGATCGTTTCAAATTCCGTGCTTCGAGCCATACCCTATCCCCTAGGGTGAAGGGTTTGAAGTGTCGTCTAGTTCGGGTTGACATGGTTTGACGTGCCAGCTCATGGGAGGCGAGGGCCTCGTCTCGGGCAGCCAAAAGAGTCTTTAGGCGGTCTTCTACTGTGGGGAGATCTGAATTGGCAATGATCGGCGGCAGGGCGTGGGGTTCATATTCCATCATGAGGAAGAAAGGGGATTTGCTGGTGATGGAGTGGGGGTGGTGGTTGTGAGCAAATTCGGCATGGAAGATAGAATTAGCCCATGACCCTGGGTTGGATCCACAGTAGATACAGAGATAGGTCTCAACTTCCTGGTTTACGCGTTCGGTTTCTCTGTCAGTCTGTGGATGATACGCAGTAGAAAAGGAAAGATTATATTATAGTAGTCTCCCCAGCTTGCGAGTGAATGAACTCGCGAACTGGGGTCCTTGATCGGAGATAATCTTGTCGTAGAGACCGAAGCAAAGGAAGATTTTGTGGAAAAAGAGGGTGGCGACACCCTCAGTGGTGATGGATTTCTTGGTAGGGCATAAAATTACCCCCTTTGTAAGCCCGTGGTCAACCATGACCAAGAGTGAATCAAAGCCGGAAGAGAAGACCAGGAGGTCAGTGATCAGATCGCAAGAGATCTGTTGGAACGGGCGAGACGTGGTAGATTTGATCGGAGTGAGGGGGGGAACAGAGGGGTGAGTATTGGATTTCGCCTGTTGACAGGTGGCGCAACCTTCAACATAGCGACGAATATAAGCGGCGAGGCCAGGCCACCAAAATTCGGTGGCGACGAGTTGGCAGGTTTTGAGAAAACTGGGGTGACCAGCTGTTTCATGGTCATGGCAGCATTGGAGAATGGAGCGACGGAGAGAGTCGTCAGCGGGGATGTAGACGCGGCCCTGATAGGTGAGGATGCCGGCATCAAGTTGCCAGTCAGCAAGGCGGGAGGGATTTCCTCATTCATGGACTGGAGGGCTTGGCAGATGAGGGTGTTGGACTCGGAAGACTCTTTGATCCGTTCATGGAGAGCGGCATCTATAGTATTAATGAAAAGAGAAGGCGGGAGAAGAGTTATGCCTTCATTATCAAGATCCAACATGGAAAGGAGATCTGGTCGCCGGGATAGGGCGTCAGGGCTGGCAAGTTGCATACCGGGAACGTGGATCATTTTGAGATCGAAGTCGGCTAAGTCAATTAACCAACGGGCTTGGCGACAGTTGAGGGTTTGTGGTTGTCGGAAATACATGAGGTTTTTGTGATCTGTGAATGTTTGAATGGGGAAAGCTGAGCTGTGGAGGTAGTGGCACCACGCTTTGAGTTCCCGGATTATGGCGAGGAGTTCTCTGTTGTAAATGTCATAATTTCTCTCCGTGGGAGAGAAAAATTGAGAGATATAGAAACAAGGATGCCATTCTCCGTTGGCGTCGGTCTGAAGGAGGATACCTCCAGAGGCATATTTTGAAGCATCAGTGGCGATGGTGAAGGGTGCTGAGAGGTTTGGCATTTGTAATACTGGCCTTCTGAGGAAGAGAGATTTGAGGGTTTCGAAGGCGTGGATGCAGGTGGAGGACCAGGACCACGAACTAAGCTTTTTGGTGAGATCTATGAGAGGTCAGGCGATGTTAGAATAGTCAGGAATGACATTGGTAGAAGTTGGCAAAGCCAAGGAAAGACCGGATATCTTTGACAGTGGAGGGTACCGGCCAGAAGGCGATTCTGTTGAGCTTGATGATCATTCTGAGGTATTCTACCTCAGCGGTGGTGAACTTGCACTTTTCGAGCTTAAGATGCAAGTCTAGTTCAGTCATTCACTGGAGAATGCGCTTAGTTCGTTCTGTGTGTGTTGCTTCATCAGGAGAGGCAATGAGAAGGTCATCCATATAGATGATGAGCCATCCTTCGGCGATCATGTCGTGAAAAGAGTCGTTCATGAATCTCTGAAACATGGTGGATGAGTTACAGAGACCGAAGAACATTACTGTTGGTTTGAAAAGCCCCTTATGAGTGATGAAGGCGGCTTTCCACTGGTGTCCGTCTTTGATACGGACATTGTTGTATCCCCATCGGACATTGAATTTGGTGAAGACCTTGGCATCGCAGAGTTTATCGACAAGATCAGATACAAGAGGCAGCGGATATGCATCTCGAACAGTATGTTCATTGACGTATCGATAGTCTTGGCAGGGGCGGAGGCCACCATCCTTCTTTTTGACGAAGAAGAAGGGTGAGGCTTGAGGGGACTTTGAGGGGCAGATCTTGCCACAATCTAGATTTTCCTGTAAAAAGAACTTGGTGGCAGTGCGTTCCTCGGGTGAGAGGGGATAGAGCTTCCCGATCTTCGGGGTAAATGAATCCTTGAGGTTAATCTCGTGGTCGTAAGGTCTCGAGGGGGGTACATGGTTGGTGGCTTCCTTAGAGAAGATGGAAGCAAACTCTGAGTATTCCGCCAGGAGAACCAGTTTGGGTTTCTCTTTCTCAGTGGCCATGGCAAGTTCGGTGGCCTGAGTAAGATGTCTGATGACCAGGGATCCTTTCAGGATATAACGAGATCCACTTTTAATGATGTGGAACATGATCCAGATGTTGTTATCATGTTGGCAGTGGGTAGAGGGGTCTCTCCATTCGTTGTATTTGAACAAATGTGAGTGTGTAACAGAGTCAACATGGATATGCCGAGGGGCACGGGGTGGAGGTTTCCAAAATTTAGACGAGTGATGGTCATAATCCGTCGAGTGCAAGGTGTAGAGTTCTTTCGACTGGTTGAGGCTTTCAGAGAGAGAAAGAGTCCGTTTGGTCCAGTCAATGACAGGATTAGTTTCTTTCAACCAAAGGAGTCTGAGGAGGACATTGTCATGTCCGAGGGACATGACCATGAAGTTTACTTGTCGTGCTATTCCTTCGATGTTGAGGAACAGCAAGCAGGAGTATCAGATGGCGCCTTTCTTGTTAAGGGAGTTATCAGTGTTCTGGGCATAGATTGGTTTGTTGAGCTTCATGAGAGGAAGCTTGTGTTTGCAGGCGAAGTCCCAGTCGATACAGTAGATGTCGGCTCCACTATCAATAAGAGCACGGGTGTCGATGGCTTTGAGTGTGTATGAAGGTACGATTACTTGAACAGGGATTTGCATTGCCTTGGTAGTAGACATTACAAGTACAGGTGCACACAGAGGAGAAGAAGGGGAGACTCACATCGAAGAAATTCCCCTATTTAAAAATCCATCTTTTTGAATCTCACCCTCTTGACCGCTGGGACGTCTTCATCATCATCATTTATTTCTTGAAGACGTGGGAGATCTTCATCGTCATCCTGACCAATCACCTTTATGACTGGTTTGGCAGCTGTAAAAGTAGGGCAGGCGGAGGAGGAGTGGCCGAATTTACAGCATCTAAAACAAAGTTTCTTCTCAACACAGCACTTCCTTTCTTCTGGAGTCATTTTAGGGACACGGATGACGTCAACATCCATGGCGTCAGGATCTTTGGCAGGGGTGTGAGAAAGAGAGGAGAAGTTTTGGTGGGGTTGGTACGAAGGTCAGGAGTATCGGTGCGATAACTCAGTGGCACAATCCCACTGGGTCTGGAAGTGAATGGCTTTTTCGTACCATACCTCAATGGTTGAGGGAACTTTCTCCATTGACATGATCTTTCTCATAAGGGCAGGAGGAAGTCCAGAAGCGAAGTAAGAGATCAGGACGTTGTCGTCCTGGACTTGAGACGTAGCGACTTTGTTCTTGAACTCGGCTATATAGGAGTTCAACAAAGGATTATAAATGCCGTTCTTACTGATGAGAACGCGTTTGGTGGTGAGCCAGGTGATAGCATTGTTGACCGTGTCATGGTGTTCAAACGCAGTCTTGAAAGCTTTGACAAAGTTTTCCCAGGTTCCTATGGTTACAATGCCCACGTTAATAGTGGACAAGCGATAGGTGTTAGCCCAGGTGAGGGCGGGTTCCTTAGTCATAAAAGATAGGGCGAAGGCGACCTTTTTAGGGTCGGTGTTATACATGGCGTCGTTCACTGTGATGTAAAACAACACAGTGTTCAACCAAGGTATGGCTTTGTCGTAAGAGTCATCAAAGATCTCAGGAGCGCCGAGGCAGAGCTCAGTGGGACGGGAGGACATTATCAGCAAGGACAGAGGTAGGGATGGAATAGGGGAAGGACGAACAGGAGTACTAGTAAGAGGGCTATGGGTAGGAGGAACAGCGTGAGAGGGACCGGGAGTGGTAGAGCGAGTAGGGGTTGGAGAGGAAGGGGCGGTTACTGGTTCAGATGAGATGGTGA
Organism: Boletus rubissimus; assembly: GCA_038092795.1. Taxonomy (NCBI): domain Eukaryota; kingdom Fungi; phylum Basidiomycota; class Agaricomycetes; order Boletales; family Boletaceae; genus Lanmaoa; species Lanmaoa rubissima. The sequence continues at coordinate 30,056 of JBBPQZ010000045.1, forward strand.
GGTTGCAGGAGAGGTTGTGGGCTAAGCTCCGGTCTCTTTGTTCTGTGATTTGATGGTGGAGAGTGTTCTCGATCTGGGCTGTGAGTTCGTCTGGTTCCTGATTCTCTGGATGGGTGGACTCATCTGATTCCTCCAGGGAAGAAGGTTCAGTAGGGGCGGGATGATAAAGTCCCCAAGTAGGATGATTACGCTGAGGGTGAATGGTGGAGACTTATGCAGTGGTAGCCTCTGCTAGAGAGTTTAGACCTTTTGTTACAACTACCCAGGGTAGGAGTAATCATAAGGGCCTTTGATGACAAGAAGTCAGGTTGGTAGCCAATGACGCAGTACTTCCAACGTGGGGGTTCCTTCGTTGGTGGTAATCGAGGGGATTCCTCACGAGGTATCGGCAAGTCAATGACAAGCTAAATAGAGAGTCGGGTTGGGAACCGACACGCAGTGCTTCCATTGTGGGGATTCCTCCAACGGTGATCAAGGTATTGGCAAGTTGAAGGACAAGCCGATCAAGGAAGCGATCTAGGGGTTTCCTAACCGTGGGCAAGTAAGACGAGAGAAACAAGTAGATTGCTAGGCGACGAGATACAAGGTAGCTCAAAGGAGGTCTAAACTAGTGATCTAGGTGGTACTCGAGTCAATTATATATGAAGTCTCCTCGTGCATGGACCATAGTAAGGAATGCGAGGAAGACTATAAAAGAAAGGGTTATGCATTACAGATCAAAGGAAGACGCATAACAGAACAGAAGGAAACCTGAAAAGGAAGGACGCGTAATGATGAAAAATGGGACATGTGGCTGACGCATTGCGGGAGAATCAACAAGACAAATATGGTAAGAGGAAGCGCCACGGGTACGGAGGCATTCGAAGAAGCCCAAGGTGAAGAAAAGGAATGAAGTCCAATGAATGTCCTAGGATATGTTGTATGAGGGGTCCTAGGACAAATGGTAGTACATGGATTGAGCAGAGGCGAAAGAGAAGTACGAGAAAAAGGAAAAGTTATAACAGAGATTAGCTGGATTCACAGGAGAAATAGGTTGTTCTCACAAGAAAATAGAAAAAGCATTAGAAAAGATCAGAGAAAAAATGATTGCTTTTGCAGAAAAAAGTCGCTCAGAAGCCCTGGAGTATTCCATCAGTTAGCAAGTCTGGCTATCTATAGATAAATTAAAGCTTCCATACACAGCAAAGAAATTAACCCAAAAATAAATTGAACTCTATGCTATCACCATGATTCTTCCAAATGCCATTATACTCAAACTTCCTAATGCCATCCACATTCATCCTACAGTCAATATCTCTCATGTTAAACCTTATCAGGAAACTTTACCTAAACAGCCCAAAGTCCAGCCTGAAGTGATTAATGAAAAGACCACTAAAACACAAAAATCTCTAAGTGAGATATTCAAGTGAAAGAAATGGAATTCCAAAATTAAGAAGTATATATAAATGATAAACTATTTATATACCTAGCTACATACATACAGACCATGTTTAGGGTTGGCACAGAATGTCCTAGAATGATTATGTAAGCTAATGTTATAGAATGTTCTGGTAGGTTTGTTATATGAAATAAAATAAGAAATTAAGCAGATAAGTGGTGGGGGTGAGATTAATGGATTGGAAGATAAGATAAGATAAGATAAGATCAGATCTTGCACCCAAGTGGATGCATTGAATCCTGGTGTGAGCTACATCATAAGTCCACATAACTAGCAAAGGAAAAACTGTTAAAGAAAAACAGGAGTGTTGTATTAGTATCTTCTAGAAGGACAAATTGACCAATGCTTTGTTTCATTTCATTACCCCCTTCTCAAGATCAAACTTCTGATCAATCAGAATACCAGTTAATCGTGGTTCCACTCATGAGTCTAGAATCTTGAACATTGAATCAGGAAGGCAATTAAGTGATGCGGTGAAGGACCTGAAGCCTTTGTTATTAAAGAGGGGGGATCTAGTGAGGCAGAGGTAACAATCACATGGTTCTGAGGAAGGGTGCACTAATGCCACGTTACCTCTTATTATACGAATGGCCTCTGGGTGTCTTTGGTGGAAGTTATTGACCTTCTTGGTGGCATGGGTTAGATTTGTCTTGAGTTCCCATGTATGCTCTTTGTGTGGATAACCCTTTCACTGCACCAAGTACTTAGTTTTGTTCCACTTCCTTCATGAATCTATGATCTCCTATATCTCATATTTCTCTTCTTGTTGGACGATAACTGGAGGGTGTGGTTTTGGTTTGGCTTGAGAGGGGTAGGATTCAGATTTGTAGGGATGAGGAGGAATTCATTAAACACTGGTGACCTGCACCAAGTTGAATTGATGTATGGCCATGACAGAAGGACCCAAGGAGTCAAAATTCATACACTTCTCACAGTCAGAATTCCACAAAACTTCAGGGATGGATAGTCTATAATATGAACTACCTTTCCCTAGATTTTCTTA